>WEIS01051474.1:3503-15474 GCA_013389965.1 Todus mexicanus | reverse complement strand
CCCCTCTCCCTGCCCTCCTCTCCCTCTCCCTGCCCTTCTTTCCCTCTCCCTCTCCTCCTCTCCCTGCCCGTCCTTAGGTTCCCCCCGCGCCTCCTGCAGCATCTCTGCTCAGAGCGCATAAAGGGAACTGCACGGTTTGTGTCCTGAGGGAAGTTGGGAGAGATGTTTCACTCCAGGGCAGTCTGTGCTTACGGCCAGGGTCAGGTGCTGGTGTCAAACGCTGCTTTACCTTCCGGTGTCCTGCAAGATACAGGGTTGGCGTTAGTTTTGTGTTCAAATAGGTGTTTGCAGTCGTGGTGAGTACAAGGGAGATGAACGAGAAGCGCCGCTTGGTAGTGTCAGCCGCGTAACACTGACTGATTCCCTGGTAGCGTAAGGGAAGAGAGAGCAAGGAGATCTGTACTTTGAGTCCTGAGAGGGTGGCAGTCTTGCCTTCTCCTGTGGTGTGGCTTTGGTACATGTGAGGGCATCCAGTAAACATCAGGTAGTTTGTAGGGTTGTGCCGTCACTACCCCTCTTATTTTCCTTACAGCTTCTAAAAGAATCATAGAAAGTTAGGGATTGGAAGGGACCTCAGAAGATCATCTAGTCCAATCACCCTGCTGGATCACCTAGACCGAGTCACAGAGGAACTCGTCCAGGCAGGTTTTAAATGTTTCCAGAGAAGGAGACTCCATAACCCCCCTGGGCAGCCTGTTCGAATTCACCTCATCCGTAGAGTGTAAGAAACAGCTGTAAAAGAAGTTATAAAGCCTAATTCTTAAAGAGAAGCATCTTTAATTCAGACTTTTAAGTTGCAGTTATTCTAGCAAGTACCACCTCTTGAATTATCTATTATATCTATTATCTGTTACATCAGGTTATAATTCACTAAATGAACTCTTGAAAGTTCATAGACTTGGGGGATGCGTCAAGAAAAGAAGAGTCACTGGCTGTGTGGTTTTTTAGTATGCAGCTACACTGTTAGCAGCTTCACTGATAAATCTATACCGGTGACACTCAGAGTGACGTCTAAGTAGATTGGCTCAAGGAGAGCAGGGATTTCCAAACTCTTGTTCGTGGGAAACGTGAAGTTATAACATAAACCACATTTATTTCTGGAAGCGCTGGCAATCTTTGAACAGGCTGATAATGGTGTTCTTGAAGCTTTCTCTGTGCACTCTGAAGTCGTTCTGTGTGCTCTGGTACAAAGGCTTGGTGAGCTGCAGGGAACCTATGGGCTGTGTTTTGGGAAATCCTGTTTGAGGGGTTGGGATTGTGGCTGGAAGAGCATCCTGAGGAACAGATTCTGCACCCCCCAACTCCACATTGAAGAGTAGGTTTGTGGCCTGAGCTCCTTGGCTAGCATGAGGCAGTGGATCAGTATCTGGGCTGCTTTTTTATCTTCCCTTTTCCTTGTGATCCACTCTCTAAGCATCGTGTCGCAAAAGAGCGTAAAACAACATCCTGTTGAATATCAGTTCTGTGTCAGTTGTGCTGTCTTAGAGAAGTTGGGTGGATAATCACATGATTTAGGCTTATTTTAGAGGGGTTTTACAATTATTTAGTCTGGGGGTGGTAAAAATAGGATGACGAGATTGTGGTAGAATGGTGACTTTTGAGACATTAGGAAGCTTTTTTTTTGCTGTGGAGATACCAGGAAGAATTCTTTCCTTTAATCTGAACTTGACATTTATTATTGATTGGGGAGCATACTACAGAAATTACTCATGGACTGTTAATTTAGTTCATATATTGACTTCATAGTTGCTTCTCCAAGAAGTCTGAAAGACATTTAAATTGCATTTTTCACACACATTTTTCTCTTTTATATTGTTCTGAACACTGTTTCCTTTTAAAAATGCATGCTGCTTTTCAGCATATGTAGTGTTTAGAGTTGCAGTCACTGGGTGAAAAAATATGTTCCATGTGTTTTTGCTTCTAGATATCTCCTCTGTTATCACTGCTGCAATAAAGGATATTTCTTGAAAAACTATTTTATGAACATATGTAATGGAAGAAACTGTTCTGGACAACTCGGCATGGTAGAGTGGGGATGGAGAGGGAAAAGAATATGTGGCTAGCCTGCTGGTACCGAGTATTAATAGGGATCCCAATAATTCCTTGCTGATGCTTTTTTGCAGAGTTGATAATGTCTTTGTAATAGCTCCTTGCTGCTTGTATATATCCTCCCTGGTTGAAGAAACAGGACGGTCTTCATCTGTGTAAATAACTGGTTTCTGAAGCTAGCTTGTCCTTGTGGTAGATGGTCTATATACACTGGAAGATTTTGTAACCAAGAGTATCTTAAATAGTTCTGGAAGGATATGATTTTTCTGGCAGAACTCCAGCTGCTGTCTACTTGAAGCCATTGTTGTGTAAGACTGACATTGTTGGGGGGTTTTGCGTTTGACTGCTTTTTAATTATTTTTTTTTATTATTTGTTTCTTCTCTTTTTTTTCCCCCATGCCCTTCTCTAGAGCTTTGCTGGTGTAATGTTGGCTTTTTTTAAAGGAGCTTTAGATCCTAATGATAACATCTCAGTAATCGTCCTGCATCATCTCCTTGAAATTTGCTTTCCATTAAGTAATTCTTTCCTGTTGTGGCTGGTAGTTCAAGTTACCTGCCATAGGATTGATGTGTGAGTTAATGTGGCAAGTGTAGGAACAGAAGCATGACAAAGTAATGATCTCAGCTCTTACACGAATCAGGCAACACACCTTACAAACCAGTAAAGATTATCCTCGGTTGCTCAATAACCTCCTTCGTGTAGGGCCAAATTCTTTCCTGGTATGTGGCAGTTGGCTTTAGAGGTTTTACTTCTGGCAAATGAATGAAATGAAAAAAATCCAGTTTGGTTTTCTTTTTTAAGGAAAAAAAAAAAGGGGAAAAGAAGCTATTTAATGCTTTTTATTAATTTTGATGTTGCTGATGAAGGCAGAATTTGTGAACTCTGTGGCCACAGGGTTCACTTGTAGCTGTGAATAGAGACTAGATGCATGTTAGAAAGATGGTATTTGTTGCTCACACTATTTGGGGTTATCATGTATTGCTTTGAGACCCACTGCAATGCAGACTAGACTGTGTATATCACTTTTGTTTAATTCAGATTATCTTTACAGCTTTAGCATATTCCAGGAAGCATCTTTCGAGTTGAAACTTCATGCCTGTTTGTTCTTCCTCATTTGAGCAACTATCAGTTTTGCATACTTTTGCACTACTTAGTGGGGAAAATGCCCACTTTATGAAGCGCAGTGTTTTGGCAAGCATCACTCCTTGCTGAGGTAGTCAATGTGGGATACCGGCTTTTGTTCTTTGTCTCCCTCAGGACAGGTGGACACTGCAGGACCAGGTCAGCCTTTGGGCCTGCAAGATGTGTGCCCAGGGTGCCTGCTGCACTCTGACACCTTGCCCAGAATGGGAAATCCTAGAGAGCTGCTTTGAGAGGGGAGTGGCTCTTGGAGACTTTTTGCCCAATTTTGCAAGTTCTTTCTTGCTTGACTCTGCAGGAAGAACTAGCAAATTGTAGCCAGACTCAATATATTTAACACAAAATAAGAGTTCTTAGTTTGATGGTTGTGTTTGATAGGATTTATATTTTTCTGCTGCAAGTATGGTTCGCATTATCTTAACCCAGATCTGAGAGTCAGTAAAAGGGACTGGAAGACCTCTGCTTAAATGTTTCACTGTTGGTTAGTCCTTAAATGTGGCAAAGAGTATAGCTGCAAAAAGCAAGCAGTAGCTTAACTAAGTTTCCTAAAATAAAATGCAAGCTGCAAGGTCACTTCAGCTTTATAATACCTGCCTGCAGGGGGACACAGCCAATTGCAGAATTACTATTTCTCTTTTAAAGCTCAATTTTCCATCTTCATATTGAGATTGTTTCTATGGTGTTGCTTGCTGGTGAGTACTGTTCATAGGGATATTTCATACTGGACAGGATTGAGGCTGCCTCAGGTATGTGATGCAATCTGAAGCAAGTTATTATTTCAAAGAGTGTCCCTACATGTGCAGAATTGAGGGTAAATGCATGGCATCAGCAAACTTCCCCCTGCCTCAGCCCTTGCCCTGTCTTGGGATCACAGTATGTGGCTGTATAGCTGAGACACGCTTCCCTCGCTATCAGGAGGAAGAAGGACTCCTGGTCTTCTGCTGGCTTTGTGCATAAAGAATCTGCAGTGAGCTTGACTCCTGCTGCCTCTGAGAAAGCCCAGGAGGCAGCCTGAAATTCTCCTTGCTTTTCAGTTCAAATTTCACTAGAGCTGGAATTCAGGTATTAAAATATATCAAAAGCCTATTTGAAAACTGAAGTCTGGATCCCGTGAAGAGTTTAATGTGGCCTGAGTGGCTTTGAAATGCGGCAGTGTGTTGGTGTGCCATGCTTGCAGGTTTTGGGATGTGGCAAAGTGAGACAGCGTGCAGTCAAAACTGCCACATATATTCTGTAACTTTTTTTGTCCTCCATTATCTGTTGCTTCAGTTTTGATTGCTGTTCAGTGCTGAGACAGTACTCTCAGTGCTGAGACAGTATTCTCTGTACTGAGTGATAGCTGCATGTTACTCTAGAGATGCCTGCGTGTCTTTAATACATGCACGTCACGACGGGGAGAATTTGAGGTTTCCTTGACATACGCGTCGTCATATGTCAGTGGTAGTTTAACTGAGATGCGTCACCAGCTGGCATGCTCTTCCCAAAACTGGAAGCCCTGGGCAGAGCGGTGCAGGGAAGTGGGGATCACTTGTTTGCCTGTACGCCTGTTGCCTGCCTGTCCTGGTCTGTAACGTGTTTATGTGCAAGCTAGCCTCAAAACCAGTTCACCGATCTCTTTGTGTTCCACAGTGAATGTTGTTATTTTGTTATCTTCCCTTTTTTTCATTATATTCTTGTTGTCTGTTCTGAGAAAACTAATTTACATATTTTGGGAGCTGGAGTTATCTTCCCTGTGCTGCATCCTTTATGCAGAAAATCGAGCATTAAGTACATGGGGGAAACATGCCCTTCTCCATTTCCCCATTTCCTTGCACATTTGCTTGAGGAGTTTTATTATCTCTAGGTAACAAAGTGCTTTCCAGGAGGTGATGTTTTTCTGTCTCTCCTGCTCGTGGCCTGGGAAAGAGAGAGAGAGAGAACTAGAATAGGACCACCAGAAAGATAGAATGCATGGGATAGCCCCTGGAGACATTATGGCTACAGAGGGAACAGAAATTGGTTTTATGGACTACTGCTGTGCTATAACAAGAAAGCACATGGGTCGCTCTAGATACAGCTACAAGGAACAAGTTGTGACCTGAAAAGCTTTCTTGAGGTCAAGGAGAATGGGAAGATTGAAAATAAGAAGTTCAAGAAAAAAATTATGAAGGTGCAGTCAAAACTGACAGTGACGTGGTTTGTTTGTCAGAGAGCTCAGAGCTCTTGTTTCAGGGGATATAAACATACTCTACATTTTGAGCCAAGATAGGCAAGCCTCATCCAGAGCATTTTAATATATAAAAGAATAAATCAAAAGTGAATGTAGTTCTTTTGTCTACAGTGTTTTAGAACCAAGATTGGCACAGATTTGAGATGTGATTTCTTATTGGTTCATGTTAGAGTAGAAGATACTTTGGATAATTTAATATCAATCAGAAAATGTTTAGCTCTTAATTCAAATGAACAAATCAAAATTATGAGACTGGAGGAACCAAGTATGATGTATTGGTGAACTGGTTTATCAGACACAACTAGATGAAGAGGTATCCAGTGCTAGAAATGAGGGGGTTTTGACACTGTTGTCCACCTAAAGGACCATTAAACACCCTGTAATTCCTGAAGAAGTCTGACAATTATTGATTCTCTCAGCTATTTCTAATTGTGATGACACGAAGCTTTTGTTTCTGCTAGCTTTTTGGTGGCACCAGCTTTTTAAATTCACTGGCAAATTTACCATGTCTTTGGTGTGCCTCAGAGACTGTGATGTTGTATTATAAATGTGTTCGTGGTAGACATGATTTGGTGTGAAGTTCCAGTCCTTGTACCATTGCTTCTCTGATGGCCTTTTGCCCTCTACAACTTTCCCATCTACCCGCAGCTTTTCCCTGGTAGTTTCAAAGATGCTCCCAAAGCACATTACTGCTCAGCTCTGCTTTTCTGTGTCATTGCATGCCTTCTAAAATGCCATAAGATGTCAATTTTTCTTTCTTTGCCTTGGCCAGGAAAACAAATTGCTAAGATGAGTTTGAGTGATGGGCATGAAGATTTGTGTTGCTGCTTATTTCCTTCTGCAGCGGCATGTCCTTGGTAGAAAAGCAGACTGCCTGCTCCAGTTTGCTCCATTTCCAGAGCAGGCAGCTGGTTCTAGCCAAAGGGAACTCTACGCTGTTTTACGGTGCATGTGCGGGAAGTGTTGAAAATGCCGAGTGTAGTTTTTCTAACTCTCTATTTCCTGTTAAAATTATTAATGTTTAGATAGCCACAAGGGAAGGGGGTAAAAGACCCTGTGATAAAATCAATGCAGATTTTCTTCTCTGTGAGAAATTCTGGCTGAAATACAAGAGATAACAACCTGATTAGACTTTAAAAGTTATAAAAATGCTGTAAGCGAGTTGAAAAATAAAACTAAGCCCTTCCAAACTGAAATATCTCCAAAATCCAGGTTTTAACCGTAGAGAAGCCAGAAGATTTTTGAAGCAGGGATTTGAGCTTCATTTCTGCTGGTCTCTCAGGCTGAGATATACTCTGAGTCTTGCCATAATAATGATCCCCTGGTAGACTGTGGTTCTGTTCTGGCAAAGACCGTGGCTTCTCCCCCAGAGCTGAGGCTGATCTGGCAGCCCTGTGCCGTGCTCCTCATGAAGAGGAGACTAAATGGTGTTAGAGCTCTTCCGTAGGTGGGTGCTGGCCCTGAGTGACTCGTGGCTGTAGAAGCTATCAGCAGCAGAGCCAAGAACAGAAATGCCATCTCCTGCCCACCAGCGCAGTGCTCAATGCGTGCAACCATACTGCTTACTGTGGAGGTATCTGTCGGACTGGTGGAAGCATTTCAATTTTTCCTCCAAGTTTCGTGGCTTTTTCCAGTCTAAGCCAAGGCCTGGCGGTCATTTTAACCTTACAGTTAATGCCAAGAGCGAGTGTTAGAAACTAGGAGAGAACAAGATTTATAGTTGGCTTAGAGTAAGGCTGGTAGCCTTTGGGCTGGAGCCATGTAAAGTGAGCTCTATTGTCAATTTTTTTTTTTTCTTAGATGTTCTGTTTCTGATACATCATTATTATTTTTACATTATTAATATTTATTAACTGCTTGAGAGCATGTGTGGCACTGTACCAGGACCAGAGCAGTCAGGGACTCAGTTTCCATGGCAGCAGGAGCACAGTCCTGTACTTGCAGAATGAGAAGGACTCTTTTTGGCAGCTGCTCTCTGTGCTGTGATTAGTTTCTCTTTTTAAAGATAGATATATAATTTAAAATCTAATTCATTAGCGTTGCAGAATCTTGTCCATCCTGGGTGAGAATTTTGCCTGCTGTAAGTTTCTTTATCTTTTCTGGAGTTCTAGCTTGGTTTCTGTAGCTTCTGTGGGTGTGATTTCTTTTACTCGTAAAACACTGACAGAGGGGAAAAAGAGTGTGTTTAAAATCCATTGAAATAGATGGGAATTTCCTCTTAATTTTGGTTATATTGGAAGTATTATGTTGTTGTAGACTTCTTTCCTTTTCTATGTAGCCTATAGCATAACTTTTATCAACTAAAATAAATAATTGTTGAAGAAACTAATGTGTACCACCTACAGTAAACTCTTAACTGGACTTACTTCTCATTTAGTTAACCGCTGCAGTTCCAGGTTTTAACTTTGTTTTGTATCTTAAGTGGCCTTGCTTTGTTGTTATTTTTTTCATGCTTCCTTCCTAGAGATACAGTATGTGGCATGACGGACAGTTAGGTGATGTTTTACTGCATTTCCAAGGATGAATAAAAATTTTCTTCTGATCACAAGTCTTTGTTCAGCTCTATGTTACCTGGTAGAGGTTTTCTGTCCATCTTTGCTTTCCATACATGAAGTTAATGTGATTAATTTCTTTGGTGGCTTTTCAGGCTTTTTCTGTCTTTCTTGAGATAGATGAGTAAGGTTGTGGGTACCCTTCCAGGTGTTGCATGGGTCTCTTACAATACCGGCTGCTTGGCTTGCTGATTTGGCAGTGATTGTATATCAATAAATCTCACTGGAGTTGCTGGACCTATTCTGTCCAGATATGCTGCTACTCTGTGATCCAGGGAGTAGTTACAAGCATAAAAATGAGCAGTAGCAGGAGTAGTGAATATATTTGCATGGAGAATAAGAATTTCGGATGTAAACTTACAACTGTTCCTGTGGACTTCTCCTGAATCACAATTGCATCTATGCAGCTACTAGAAGTAGAGAAAACAGAGAGAAATGCCCCAATTTCTTTGATAACAAATGTCACTGGTGACTGATATAGGCCAAGAAATACACCTCCTGTCTCTGTAACTGAGTGGATCTATTCTTGGTAGTGTAGTTGTGTTACGCTGCTCACACATTTGTCATCCAGTGGCTGGTTAGAAGTTTAGCTCTCTAGAAATCTTTATCATACAAGTGAACCAAATACTACCTTATGGATGTGAAAACTGATGCTCGGAGAAGTTATCCTTTGGCCAAGGTTGTAGAGTGATTCAGCAGCTCCTTGTGAACATCAGTAACTCGTGAAGAATGTTCCAAATGTCATGTTTTCTGGTCCATTATCATATTGTTTTACACAGATAATCATGTTCCTTGGATTAAATGACTGCTCAAGGACTTTGCTTTTGCCTTTGTCGTATGCAGTTTGTGAAATAGTCAGAAGAATCCCAGTGTTGATATAATTCACTGTTCCAAAATGTTAGTGTTGGGTCAAGTGCAAGAAATACTTGAAATGGATCATTTCTTGTAGTTTAGTATCAAAGACACAAAATACAGGCGTATGAAGGGCAACATGGTATTTGTTTTGCTTTTCAAAATGGACTTCTTTGGTTTTGTACCTTCTAACATATCCTAAGGACTAGAGTACAGCTTGTATACAGGCAGTCACTGCTGCAGCCACCTCTTCAGCTGGACCAAAGTCCTGGTTTTGAGCTTGCACATGACAGATTTTTTGCGTTGCTAAAGAGGCTCCTTCCATTTCATGTGGGGACACTGTCTCTCCAGACCTCCTTTACCTCTGTGCCCACACCTTGCTGTTATCTGAGCACTAATTAGTGAAGTAATTTATCACTAGTGCACCCTTGCCTCGATAAATTATTTGAAATATATCCTTGACTGGCAAGAACCAAGATGACCAGAAGTTTCATTTCCTGTTATATAGTTTATTGCTGCCTCTCTTTTCCTTCTTCCTTTCTTGTGTGAAACAATAAAGGTACAGTTTAGATTGCACAACTCTGAAGTTTGCACAATGTTAATTTCTGCTAGCTTGATAAGTAGTGCTGCCACCTTAGTGGCAATAACAGGAACGATTTGAATTACCTGAGTACTACTGGGTCGTTCTGTTGGGCTTGTTCTACAGTTTAGAAGGGGCAACCTGTGTGGGCACCACTTGTTGGCTGATGATAAATAATGAGCTTTAAAGGGAGGCTCTGGAACAGTCTCTGCCAGGATCGCAGTGTTGGATTGAAATTGCATGCGTTACGTGAAGGAATTGTTCTTTGCTGGGTGATTTCTGTTCCCCTTTACATTAGAGCTCTTTAACACAGACTTTTGTCCTATTTTTTTCTAAAATAATGTGTTATGTATGTGTGCCCAAGGTGGCAGTGCATGTTGATCCCTGAAGTTAAATAAGGATTAAGGAGCTCTGTTGACAGGTGCTGAAAAGAATCGCATTCGTCCAGTTCTTGACTGCAGGGTCTCTGATCATGGCATGGCACTTCAAAGAGTGTGAGAGCAGAGCAAGGGAGAAATCCTGGAGCCTGTGATATAAATCCAGACACCCTCTTCTAGAGGTAAACAGTAAATGTAGTTAATTTTTCTTCATGGCTGTGGATGAACATGTGTCTGAGCAATGTGGAGCCTTTGCCAGGCTTGCAAGCAGCATCTCACTACTTCACTAGAGTCCTGTTCCTTCAAGTCCTTCCACATGAGTTTAACCGTTAATTCTCATGGCCCTGTTTTGCAGAGTGCCTGTCCTCAACAGCAATGCACAAAGCCTTTGTTAACACCTTCTCTCACTCCAGCGTTGAGAAGACTCTACAAAGCTTGGCTGAGAGCAGCAGGCATTTCTTCACATTTGATTATGCACGCAGTCATGTGAATGCTGGCAGCCTTATTTTGTGCAAATACTTGCAAAAAGGATTAATAGCTCCTGCACAAATGCTCTACTTCAGCTGGCTAGAAGCTGCTACACTCACCCTGCCTGGATCTATTTATTTCATTTACAGTATTTTTAAACTTTGAGACTGAAATACAGGTTGAAGCTGCTGGGTTGAAGGTGCTGGGGAGGGCGGAGCTGATGTGGAGCTTCACACCAGCCTGCTGTTGACTCCAGTCTAGGACAGTTGTGCACCAAATTGTTGGGCAGACTGTGAAGTGTATTGGCAAATGTTAACCCAGAAGATGTGTGTTCACGGAACAAAACCCATCACGTGTCACTGAGCAGTTCTCATCCTCCAGTTCTCAAGGTCAGGACCGAGATACTCAGCCCCACGGGGAATGCTGCATTCCAGCAGCGAGAGTCAGGTTTGTGCTGGGCTTTACAGGGTCCTTGGCTTACAGGGCTGTTGTCCTGGCAGCCTCATCCCTGCCCACTCAGCACTCTGTAGGAGTGTTTCAAGAAAACTTGAACCTGTTTCTTTCCTTCCTTCTGTGTGCAAGCTGGATAGCTGTCAGTGGGTTGTCCACAATAGGAAGGGTTGAGCGGTGATCTTTGCTACGAACAGGTTCCTTTTCTGTACCATGTTGTTCAGGCTTCATTATCATATCACAGGGTTAATTTTAGAGTGCAAAAAAGATGCTTCTCTGGCAGTGAAAACCGCAGAGGGGGAGGAAGGCAGCCAAGTACAGGACCTAATTTGCCCCCTTCCCACAAGAATATGTATTTTTTTTTCTTTCTGTGGGGGAGTGTGAGTTTCAGTGTAGCATTAGAAACACGTTTATCTTGCTGTATCATTTTGAATAGTTTTTTTCCCTGCTACCTGTTTTTACTGTCGTCTTACGGAATTAGGTTTCTTGAGGGAAAGAACAAGCCCAGTGAGACCTAGAGCAACAAACTGAAATTCCCTTAAAGCTTTTCTTTCAAAATTATGGCCATTTGTTGTGACTGTAGCACACCTGAAAACTGGTGTCATCTCTCCCTGAGCTGTTAGTGGTGAATTTCCTGTAGATGAAAGTTTTTGGTGCATCAGCGTGACCTTTAACATAGAAAAAGAGCATGTGTAAATGTCATTTTTCTACAGTAATCAGTCAGGATTATCTGTTACTGTGTTGGGTTTTCTTTCTCTGCTTTTATAATGGCAGAGATTTTTACAGCAGTTTGGCATGTCAGAATGATGCAGACAGATTTCACTGTCTTATGTTGGATAAACTCTCATCAATAGATGGGAAGGAGAAGAAGATTCTTACCTGTTAGTGTGCTGTGTATGTGAGAATTACATTTCTTATTGGATATGAATTTACGGATCGAGGATCTCATTTCATTCTGAAGTGTTTGAAATACGATGAGTATCTCGAGATTTGGGGATGACACTTTTCTCTCTGTGTTCTGCTCTAATTAATTGTTATATTTGGTGGGGTTTCCTTATTACTTTAATCTATGGACTGATGTTGAAATTTGAAGAAAGCAAGCATCTTGTCTGCATGATGGCTCAGCCTGATCTTGCTGCTGCAAAAGTCTCCGAGGAAGCGCTGATCTGTTGTTTCAGATTGCTGACTAACAACTTGGCCCTGTAGCTTCGCAGCACAGGCCTGACCTTCTCACTGCTGGCTTAGCTCTGTTGAGAGTGATGTCTCTTAGCTGGAAAAAACTGCTGATGTGGG
>WEIS01051472.1:0-11717 GCA_013389965.1 Todus mexicanus | reverse complement strand
TGTCCGGGCACCGCTCAGCCCGGCGGAAACGCGCTCGGCGCCGCCCCCGGGCAGGGCCGGGCCTCTCGGGCAGGGCCGGGCCTGGGTCTCGCTCTCGCTCTCGCTGCCCGAGCCCCGCCCCTGTTCCGGTCCCGCAGCGGACAGGGCGGAGCAGCCGCGGTNTTGGAAGGGGCCTTAAAGATTATCCCGTTCCAATGATGTATGCTAGACTGCGTGTTACCTTATTAAGTGGTACTTACTTGCTTTTTCCCAAGATTTTTTTGATGTGCTCAGTTATCTCTTTGTTGGTTTTATCTTCCACATCAACTAAAACTTGTTCTCCGTTGTCTGCCAAGAAAGATTTGTAATAATTAATTCACCAAATAGAAGACTTGCAACAATCCACCAAACAGTGGCACCTCCACCCCCGCGCTGCAGAAGGTGCTCTGAGCACACAAAGCTGACGCGTCCCGTTAACGTGTAACGTAATCAACGTCCAATAGGGAAAACAAAGCCTTCGGACAGCCGGACGAAGCGGGAGCCGGGGAGGTGAGCACGGGCTGGTCGCTAACGTTTGAAGGCACTTTTCTGAGCAAGCCTCGTTCGGGCCAAACCAGGACAAGAAGCCGCGGTTCGATCGCTGCTCTGCGGCCCGGGGGCAGCGGGGGAGCCGCTCGGAGCCCGGGGAGGGGCAGAGGGGCCGGGGGGCGATGGGGCCCGCTGGGGCCCGCCGGGACGGGCGGGCTGGGGCCGGCACGTACCCAGGTAGAAGCGCAGGAAGGGCGAGGGGGTCATGTTCCGGAAGAGCATGATCTGCACCCAGGGGTTCTTGTACTGGATCTGCGGCACGTTGAAGAACACGAAGCGCCTGGNCGGGGCCGCGGTGCGGGGCCGGGGGGGAATCACTCGCTCGTTTTTCTTTTCCTCTCGTTGTTTTCCTTTGCAGGCACCCGTGTTGATGCAAATCAAACGTCGGAAACACGCAACTGACAAGGTTTCCGTGGGCTGTTCCCTCCCCGCTATTCCTTTAATTTAAGCAGCTAAAGAAATACGAAAAGCAACTCCATTTAAGACAATATTTGGCATTGCAGGAATAAATGTACATTTTTGTAGCAAGCCAGACAACTCTACGAAATTACAAACCCTACGTTCTGTGTTCAAGAAGAATTTGCCCAACTCAGTGCATGAGGTCGTGCTGCAGGACAGAAACGCTCCAACATCTCCTGCATGAGCTGCTGTAGGAGATGCACGTTGATCTTGACGAGTAATACCCGAGAGATCCCTCCCGAGATCCTGTCGTTTGTTTTCCAGGTGCTCTACAGAGACAACCCAAATGCTCTGTTGTGTGGACACAACGTCAAGTGGCAGAGGATCAATCTTTACAGACTTAGGCAGCAACAACTCCCACTTCCCAGTATGCCGCTAAAGGAGCAGGACCTTTTTTTCCCCATGCACGTTTTCCTTGTAGACACCTGGATTTGAGAACTGAAACCTGAAGTCTGATGCCCCACATCTGTGCTGAGTGAAACTTCTTTAAGTTGTCCAGTCTCTAATAACGGCAACAAGAAATGAAGCCTCTGTCTTCTCTAAACACACGTGGTGCAGCTGGACCATGTCCTACATAATAAAATGGAAGATGCATTTGCTGTCTAGAACAGAGTCCAAGTCCATTACCTCTGTTCCAAAGTGTGTGTAAAGGGAACTGAAGAGCCAATGCATCACCTTAATTTAAAAACTGGGGAACAGGAAGGAGCTGCCAGATAAAAGTAAACATAAAGCACTGTCTACAAATAGCTATCTCCTAAAAAGAAAGAAAAAAAGATGAGAAAGAAGGCTCAATAAGATGGATTGGAACTTTTAGGAGAAGGTCCTTCTCCTTCACCTACAAGTAGCAATCTTCTGTCTTAGACCTGGTTAAATCACTCCGAAGATAATTGCTGTAGTGAAGGGAAAGCACCGTTTCTTCCTAAAAGTAGTAAATTATGTGTTTGACTTAATTTCTTATTAAGTATCAGGTGTCTAAGGGAGCTCAAAAATAAAACTCAGTTATGCATTTACATTTGTAATTCACTTTAATGGTATAAACCTCATTTAGGTAGTAGTATTAAGCCACAACAATATAATGCCACATTTAAACAGCATTTAATAAAATGCATAAGCTAAGTCATGCACTGCAATACTCTATATACAGACACAACAATGCAAACTCCTCTTCATGACCAAAGACACTGATTAGATATAAAATTCAGATTATAAAAAGAACATGCTATTATTTTTAAATGTTATCACACGTAACTGCTGATTTCACAAAAGAAGCTGTGAAAAATTAACAACTTTTGCAAGGTTTTTAACTTTAAATTAAAATACAGTAACATAAACAATAGTTCTCTAAACTAGAATGAACAGACTTCCAGAAGATATCCCAAGGAATTAAAAGTAGATGAGTCCTTTTATAAAAATTTGCTATTTTTGTAGGCGCTCAGAACTCTCTGGTATGCCCAACAGATACAACACGTAGACAATGTGCGGTTTGTCAGTTACGAAACTTTGCGCGCTGGATTGCAATGTATTTTGGAGTACAGATTAATGATTACAAATATTCCCACATTTCACATTGATTCCGCGTATGAGAAATTTAACAGATACTCTGTAAGTAACGTGTTTTCTTCTTAAAGAATATCCTTTTTATTTCAAATTTATTCAGTCCTACTTTTAACCCACAATCATAAAAAATATTTTAAAATGGACCTGTCCCTTATCATTTATCTCAGATCCCTCAAAAAGGCTGAGCAGCCAGTTATTCAGGGGTGTCAGGTGCCTGGCAATAGTGCGCTTCTCAGACTCCTGCTTCCTGTGGTCACATACAGAAAGCAGACCCCACATTCCACAGTTGCCACAAAACATGACCACGGAGCCTTTATTGCCACGTAAATTCGAGAGCATTTTGTCCTTCAGAATACAAACTCAAACATGTATATAAAACAAGTTCACAATTTTAAAATACGCTCTTCTTCCTAAATTCACAATTGAATTTTTAAACAAATTCAATCCTGATCAATACCGCAGTTGGCTTCCTAAGCTTTGAAAATGTCACTGCAGTACGACGAGGTTAACAGACATTCAGGTTTCCATTCAGCCTTTAAAGAAGAAAGCAAACACTACTTAAACAGCACTGATTGTCAAGACGTCAATGAAGGACCATCTGTCACAGGAATTCCTGCCATTAATTAAATAATTTTCCTGGTGAAAATCGCAAAGATAAGGTTTGAAATGTTAAAATGGTTTAGAGGGGGTTTGTACATTTGAAACAAAAGCTTACAATTGCTTACTAAACAATCTAGTGAGGAACAGAGAACGTTCTTTGCGTTTTCCACAGCAGACTACGAGCAGCGGGCCTGAAGCTGAAAGAGACCTGTGTTTTACTTTAAGCATGCAAGAAGCTCACATTACTTAATTGGTCTCTGCTCAGCTGCTTACACACACAAGTTTTTGCCACACTGAGAATGAGAGGTGGAAGAAACTGCCCAGAAAATTCCGCTTCACTGTTTTAGTATCACAGAAACAAGACCTGATCGACTAGTCCCCTATGTGCTCTCTGAAATGCTCTTTTAAAAAAACACAGTACTTTTACAGAAGGCTTCCTTTGCAACTGAAGTTGCCAGAAGGGAAAAGGAACAAGAACTACTTATATTTTGATAACTTCAATGCTTGAATACCCTCTATAATTGTCTTACTGCAAGCTCATTTCATAAATGCTCCCATGTGGACAATGGAAACGTCACGGACTCGGTGCAAGATCTGCGCGGGTTGCTGTTTCAGGGAAGAACAGAACGTGAAAATGGACGTTAGCTTGACAACTAAGTGAACTAACCAGCGGTGTTTCAGCTGGCCAATAGAGAGAACAACTCTGGGAAGCGAGTATACAATTGAAATGCATCCTGAAAATCCTAAGAAATGAACTAGCAGCAATCTTTCTCATTTAATTATCACTGCAACAGAAATGTCATTGTTTCATTGAACAGAGGACGCAGTCCTTGTTTAATGGTTTGCTTTCGTGTTATCATTACGGCGATATGAGCATTGATTTTCTAAACAGCATCCACTGCATCCTGTTCTCTGTACTACAGTTCAATCATAAAGGGCAACTTCTTTTTCTTCCAATTAGCCACTACTGAAGAATTAAAAAACCAACCTCTTACCAAGTTTCACTGCAAAATAAAACTTTACAAAAGTCTCTCAGAAGGCTGAAAGAGAATGAGTATATATTGAAAGCAAGGAAGTATCTTCAATGACTTATTTATTTATTCATTTAACAGACATTATGTGTTCAATTAACTATTCACTGGCAGACGTCTACGCGTCGAATGAGAAAATGCAAAGGAAGTAATGTGAAAAGCCTGAAAATTCATGGACTGTATTTGTCAGTTCTGAACAGAAATCACTGAATTCAGGCTGGGTTTAGGAGAAGATGCAAAGCTCTGAAATGTTTGAGGATTCACCTGCTTCAGCAAGCCTTAGTTTGGGCTAAGGAATGGAAACTGGGAAGCTCTGGATTAGCAAATGAATGAGAAGCTTCACCATAGAGAACAGTATGAATACATGGCCACGTATCTGTACATATATACATACACTACACACTTTCTATACACTGTACATAATATATTTAGACAGATAGGTATAAACATATACATTCATACACACATACATACAACTATGTACATATGCATTAGCTGCTCAAGTGAGTTTTAGAGTTGAACATGCAGAAATGCACAATGGTGGGAGGCACGAAATAAAGATGTGTAAAAAACTATCAAACCCTTAAGAAAGAGGGAACACAGGCATGGATTTAACACTAATAAGCCATTTTCAAAGCATTCATGTAACAAAGGATAAAACAGGCTGTGGGAATTACGGAACACCATGACAGTATGGTCTGCGAAGCACTTCGCATGACTTCCCAACAAACAGCTCAGTAATAAGGTGATTCTGGGGTTTGATATAGACTTGGATCATTTAAACTTTATGAAGAATTTTACGTTAACTTCCAACCTCAGTATAAACAATGTTCTTTTTTTTTATTTCATAAATAATTTCCCATATAATGTCGATGACACTGACTGCAGCAGAAGTAGGGTTGTAGCATTATCTAATGAGAGGTGATGGCATTTTTCATCAAACAAGCCTGAACTTATTTTAGGAGAATTTACTGTTAAAATGACTCAGCAACTTTAGAATTAACAGGTGCAAAGAGCAAATGCTTTAATTCTGTTTTGCCTTGCCTTCTTAGTAATTTTTCATTTAAAGCTGCGTTTTAACTACTTCTGTCATTGAAGATCCAGTAGATGCTGGCAATCTGTCCCTCTTCTGCTCCTTACTCTCCTCTGTAGGGTGACCATGGCCTGATTCTGTTGGTTCTCCCTGGACACATGGAGGCATTCGGCCTGCAGATGCTGTGTGCTGCCCTCACAGCAGGCCCACGCTTGTCATCACAGCAAACCACCGCAGCAGATGTCCTGTGGTTTTATGGCAAGTGTGCTGAACTACGGGGACAGAGGGGAACCTACTTGCTGTTTGCCTGGCACTCCTGCTTGTTCTCTTCTGCGCAAGAGTAGATGAAAAAGAACCACCCTACCTTGCTTTTGCACTCTAAAGAGTAACTGAAGGAGAAGAGAGGGGTTTCAAATAGGAAAACAACAGATTTTTTTTTTTCTTTTCACAGTGACATCATCCTGTAGGTATCTGCTGGTGCACCTGTGTATGTCTGACTGACCTGCCAGTTCTACTGCTCACACCACCCAACTCACAGGGGGCCTCTGACTGGTGCTGTTACTGCAGCAAGCTGTGTTGATCACTGCTGCTTTGGCACTATCTTCAGCCCAATAATTTCCAGTTCTCTTTTCCTGGCTAAACAGCATTCCTGATGCTCTTTGGAGCTTTTAAAATTATCCCTGATTAAACAGCAGGTAAACAGGGAAGAATCCTAACTACACTCTTAATTTTAATGAGCAGGAAGATGTACTGACATCTTCAGCATCTTGGATGAAATTATTGAGGAACCTGTGAAAGTTCTGTTTACTAAACACAATAATGAAAACACTGAAGTGTCTTAGTTTCTGCCAAAGAAGAAAGAGTCAGTAAACTGTCCTCACCTGGATGCTTTAGCCCTGACTTGTCTTCCCTATCACACCTCAGAATATGCCCCTTGCCCAAGGGTACTACAATGATAATGCAGAGCCAGCTGTATTCAGCACACAAATCCTGAGTACGTGCCATTCACTGGAAGCTTTATGGCTGCCCTGAAGGCCAAGTGCTTCAGGTGATGGTAAAAAGAGAGTGGTACATGATACCAAGTAATCAATGGTGACCAACGATAGTTTCCTGCCCCAGAGTGCTCTGAAAACTAAGTGTCCTTAACAATTTAACATTTTAAGGCAGGTAAAATAAAGGCTTCTTTAATCTCTTTGAAGGATCTCTCTTTGGAGATTTTTTCCTCTTTTACCAGTTTCATGCCGCAGTAACTCCACTGCACCAAAAGCACCATATCTAATCTACAAGCAATGTAAATAAGCAGAGAAAGATGACGTTTGCACATGGTCTTAGTTCTGTGTCTCTTTAGTCCAATGTAAGTAAATGAACGGAAGTATAGTTTCTTGCCCTTATCATACATGCAGTAAAAATCATTACTACAAAGCTAACTCAAAATGCTCCTATACAGTTATTGATAATTTTTCTTTTTAGCTACAATTTCCTTCTCAAAAGAGTTGGAAAACAATCAAGAGCACATGGGGAATGGACATTATTGCCTCTTTATCACTGTCTGCATGCCCCAGTTTCAGCCAGCACAGGATTCTAACATTTGTCTGAATGACTTATTACCAATATACACATCTACTCAAGCGCTGATAGATCTAATCAAATACGTTATCACTGTATTTCTACTGAGTTAAAATATTTTCCAGAGCAGCAGAAACAGAACCTCAAAAACTCTGGAGAGAGTGAATTTTAGGCACTAGGCAGAGCTTCAGTGAGATGTCACTTTTCTTAGAATCACTTTCAGACTGTGATCCTTTGACCTCTAGTTCTGTAAACACAACTTTGGCATTGACATTTGCCCTGTACGAAGACAAGCTATTTCCATATTTAAAATTAAGAAATAGTTTTTCAGTTATTGTTACAGTAATAAAAACTCTCCTGCCCCACATTTGTAAGCAAAAGTTTGCACTTGTAAAGTAAAAAACTAATTTTAAAGCTAGTAAGATAGCCTGTTACCATCTTCCTGTTGCTGGAGGGGGTGTGAACCCCCCTCAGATGACAGGAACTACATCAGTGTTGTAGTGTTTTCTGCAGAGGTGGCTCAGAACTCACAGAAATCTGCAGCTATACTGTGTACGTCGCTCTACCTTCATTATGTCTCGAGTGGCCTGAAGGCTCAATCATCAGAAGAGGCCAAAAATAACGTCAAAGGTTAACACAGAGCAAGAATGTGAGGCCCATCTTCCTTAGATATGCCTGTTTCTATTGCTATAAAGCAACACCGAAACTGTCGGCAGAAAGAATCCCTTCATCAGTTCTGTGCCACTTAAACATCTGTTGATGAACATACAAAAAGAAAAAGATTTCTTTGAATGAGCTAAACTAGCTTCACTGCTGGATTACACCTAGACCACTGAGAGATTAGCAGCTTCACTGCAGGTCATACTGCCATTGAGGGACCTCAACAGGCTGGAGAAACGGGCCAGAAGGAATCTCATGAAGTTCAAACAGGGGAAGCACAAAGTCCTGCCCCTGGGGAGGAACAACCGCAGGCACAAATATATACTGGGGGACACCCAGCTGGAAAGCAGCTTGGCGGAACAGGACCACCAAGATGAGCCAGCAGCATCCCCTTGCCACAATGAAGGATAATGGTATCCAGGCTTGCATTAGGCAAAGCGTTGCCAGCAGGTCGAGGGAGGGGATCTTGCTCCTCTACCTGGCACTAGTGAGGCCACACCTGGAGCCCTGTGTCCAGCTGGGCTCCCCAGTACAAGAGAGACATGGACACACTGGAGTCCAGTGACGGGCCATGAAGATGATGGAGGGACAGGAACATGTCTCCTGTGAGGAAAGGCTGAGAGAGCTGGGACTGTTCAGCCTGGAGAAAAGAAGGCTCAGGGGGGAATCTCATCACTGTTTATAAAAACCTGAAGGGAAGGTACAAGGAAGGAGGAGCCAGGCTCTTTTCAGTGGAGCCCAGTGACAGGATTAGAGGCCATGGACACAAACTGAAACAGAGGAGGCTGCCTCAAGCATCAGGAAACACTTTTCACTCTGAGAGCGACTGAGCACTGGCAAAGGTTGCCCAGGGAGGTTGTGGAGTCTGTATCCGTGGAGATGCTCAGAAGTCACCTGGGGACAGTCCTGGGCAGGCAGCTCTAGGTAGCTCTGCCTGAGCAGGCAGGCTGGACCAGATCACCTCCAGAGTCCCTTCCAATCTCAACCAGTCTGAGATTACACTTGAAATTTAGTGCAAAGAAGCCTTACTGCACTGCAGAAGATGGTTTCTAGTTTTATATGGCAGTGTTTTAAGTGATTCCTTTCAGTGTCTGTCCATCATATGCCAAATCTTTACCTAATTTTTATGACAGCCCTTGAGCAGCATGTGACAAAGAAGCGTAAGGTTATTCATCACATCTATCTACTTATAGCTAATATTGAAATATGCAACATTTTAGATTCTGATTATATCTTAAGCTCTAGGATCTAACATCTGCTGCCCAAATTTCTACAATCCAAACTGTTAGTCTTGCACTTAAAACAGTGTATAGTTACAGAAAGTACTTTTTGTTGATGGGTAAGGACTAAATCAGCTTGGCTCTGACTAATTCAAGCCAGCAAATCACGCTTATGATGCTTTTAGGTGCTAATATCAGAATCTTACATAAGGAACTGCTTCATTTCATCTATTAAATGCGCACAGAATAAATAAACCCTAGACCTGGATTGCAATGTTGATACTTCATTTACACAAATTAATATTTTATCCCTAAAGTCCAGGGAACTATTTGCAGAGTAAGTGACTACCAGAGATGGATCAAGGATATAATTACGTGACCTTGCATTTGTAGGGAGTGTAGTTTATTTGTAAACAGAGCTGCATGATATTTACCCTTTTGATTTGCAAATGTAATAGAGTGCATATATTGAAAGTTTTATTCCATGCGATCCCTCTGTTCCCAAAACACTGTAGTGGCTTTATTTTGTTTCCTGAACTGTTATGCTCACAGCGTACGTAAGAAAAAACAAATTTTTGCACAGAAAATGTGTGTCTTTTACTTGACAAATTGGAAGTTGAAATTATGCTTGTCATTAAAAAGCCAGCTGGCGTGTATTCAAATTTGGGAAAAAATATTCCAATGGCTAGTTTTTGTGCTAAGGAATATTTCACTTGTCATGAAAAATGCTTAAGCATCTGCCAGAATGATTTTTACAAAATACTGAAAGCAAATTAAACGGCATAATCTTTTTTTTTTGCAATGAAAAATATCACAATAGTTCAATGCATACTGCTTTTACAACAACAACATAATGCAATGATCTTTAAATTTTTAACAAAAATGGCCACAACTCTTTCCAAAGTGGCCCCTTCTTCTGATGTTGTTAATATCACAATTAAGTTGTATACCCTTAAAACAGGGACTTTGCTGACACAATCACACAAGAAGTTACACTGCACTAAAATAGCTAGTACAAAATTCTGCAATCTGGTTGACTTCACATGCAGAATGTGGACCTTCCATCACATTAAAACCAGACAATTTCCTTTGCTATAGCAAAAGCCTAAAGAAGTGGAATTGCAATATTATGAATCTCTGTATGTATACTGAACTTTTTGTAACACCCTTTTGAGAAAAGAAGACTCTGAATGCTCTAACAATGCTAACTGCAGCCAGAGGTGAAAATTCAGTAAGGTTCCATGTTCACAATGAGTGCTGCAAACATGAGCCTCCCAAGGACAATGAAGTGTTCCAGGTCAGGACTTGTTATTACACCAGAAGCCTCATCTAGAGCTGCTTACGATCTTTTGGCTACAATTCAGACCCTGAAAAGATACAAACACCAACCTGGTTGGTGTTTCTAAATAAATGTCAATGATGGAAGAAAAACAGAAGTGCTGAACTTACCATTACATTTTTGTCACATAATACACAAGTAGAAAATGCCTCTACCACACAAATAATTAAAATAATTGATGCATGTAATGAGCCATGATCAGATGAAGGTATTAATGGCCATGACTTTTTTTTAAACTTTGATTGTTTAAAATAGTTAACATCAATAACAATAAATTATACTAAAATGAAAGCAGTGCTAGCAGCTAATGGCCAAAAGAAGTTCATGGCTCATCACTCTAGACAATTAAAAAAGAGTTAACATTAAAACTCTGATATATCAGTCATTAACTGAATTGCACATGACATTTCAGTTTCAAACAGTCATAGGAAGGTTGAGAGCACTGCAGAACTGGGAGTGCTCAGTCAGGGACAGGGAGAGGGTGGGGTGCAGAGATAAAGCAAGAGAGCTTTGTAATATACTCTTGCTGACAGCCCGAGGTTCTACACATTTCAGGTTTTAAATTGTACCTTTGGCTGGATGATGGGGGTGCTCAGGAGCAAATCTGGACATGCAAAGAGCGTACTCAAAGAGCACCGCACAGCTCTACCTGAAAATTACCATTCTTCCAGTTAATGACCGATTTTCTCCACAATCAGAAGGCTTCCTATTAGATTTACATTTGTCACAATTGTGTTGGTCTGAATAAGAACTTTATGGAAGCTGAATATTTCACATTTTTTTTCTCCTAGTTTGGGTAATTCCTGTAGCACGTAATAGTCACTACGACTGTATTGTACTGTGAATTACAACTGCACTAATTTAACTGTATAGTTTGATATAACGTGGACAGCTGATTTAAGAATCCACATTAATATTCCATGCATAACATATGAGCAAGTGACATTTTGGAGAATAAATGATTGTCTCCTGTAGCATACTACATTTTCTGCAGAAATCACTAGCATTTTGACTAAGGACATAGGCAATTTTTTTCGTTTTCCGTACTCATAAGCAGGATGTTGATGATGTCGCTTTGACAAGAAGTGCTTACAAAGTGCTAGTTTTATACCCTGGCATTTATTAGATATTAATTCCCAGGATATTTTTAAATATATACATACTGGTTTTTTAAAGTAATTTTATTACTAGTCTCTGATATTATAAAACTCTATTTTTAACCACTGATAATTTCTAAATACAAAGTGTGTGAAAAGTATGTTCAGTAATCTGTAGCCTTTTAAATGAAAGGCATCGAAAACATTCCTTGTGGCAGAAAAAGTCCTATAGCAGGTCTTTTAATAGCTGCTTAAATTTCATCAATGTCACCAAACAGACAAGAAGAAATCTGACAGGAAACTGATAACAAGTTGGAAATATTTGTACATACCAAAAATGCTATTCTTTTAACTTCGTAATTGTGTATTTTTACAAAAACTACTTTCGATCCATCAAACTGTGTTGTTCCCACTATGCAGATGTGCCAGTTATTTGACCATTATATTCTGCTGTTTCCATTTTGAGAATGTAGGGGATTATGCTGTCAATAGGAACATTTCCAATGAGACCAGTAAAAAATAGTTCCTCGGTAATGCTAGAGCTCATCAGCCTAAGTGCTGGCAGGCGAACTAGAATCCGGGCAAGCC
>WEIS01051471.1:9238-23367 GCA_013389965.1 Todus mexicanus | reverse complement strand
TTCCTAAGCCCACACAAAACCCTACGCATGTCAGCATGTACTGAGCCTTGTTATCCCATTTTGGTCTGGAGCCTGCCTCTTCTTTCTCGAGGACCTCAAGTTCGGCATGGGAAGGTATCCTGTCCTCGAGGCCAGGATTGGGCAACTGGAGCTTCACCATGTTTTCAGTTTCCTGCCTGAAAACACTGCCCCAGTGAGGAGGTAATGACACAGGCAGCTAGCTAGAAATCTGTGCAAAAAGAGAACATCTATTTGCTGTCTTCAGCTATATATAGCAAACCTTTGGCACTAAACTTGAAAGTGCAGGCTCGCGGTAAAAAGAAGCGTCAGCAAATCATTCGATTGACCAAGTCAGCTCTGACACTTATTAATGCTTTATCTGTCAAGGTTTTATGGAACAGTCTGTTCATCTAGTAGAAGACATTGATTTCAGCTAATGTAATTCAGGAGATAATTTGGCTATAAACTGTAATCGCCTATAAGATTATGAACCACCCCTTGCCACTCCCCCATTTAAACTCACTTAAATTCATATATAGTCCTAGCATATGGAGTAAAAAGATTCCACTTGCCTCAGACTGAACATAGAGGTTTCGTACTATGTTTTACCAGGAAGATAACTGCTTGTGAGTCACCATCATGTTCAGTTTCCAATAGTGTATGCTTACAAAATTGTATGCTTTGTGATAATTACCATAACATGCTCTTCCTTCTCTTTAAGACTATTATTCTACCAAATGCTCTGACAAAAAGGATGCAGAATGAAAGGGATTACAAAACCTGACCTTTACAATCATAATCATAATTTGCTTACCCCAACACCTCTAATTACTACAGAACAAGGTCTGAAGAACATAACATCTTGTAAAAGTGCTTGAATTCAAAGGTCCCTTCACCTTTTCAATGACCCTATGTACACTGGTCAAAAATAAAAAAGTGACACTGCTTAACAAATATCGCAGATATTACTCACATCCTCATTCTTTCAGTACAATCATAACAAGACTGTTCAGTTTGTACCTCATCATTATTAAAAGCTAAATACTTGTCACTGAAACCTATATATAAAATCTAATATCATATATGTGATAAGAAATAATTTTGTTGGATAAGCACTACAGGCTCGTTGCATACAATGATACATAGCAGTCAAAATAAAGAACTAGAAGACATCTTGTAATTCCAGCACCTGCAAAAGCAGGTGAACACATCGCAGCATCCCTTTGCAACCTTATCATGTTGGTTTAAAATTCATTTTGTCATACTCCCAAATTTCAAAAGGCTAGAATTTCAGTCCTTTTATGCCCCCAGAAGGTTGCTCATTATCTTTTGAATAGAAAAGTTACAGAAAAAGTCTTAATCCTTGACATGAGCAACAGTATGGAGCAGCCTAGATGGATTTTCCCTGTGCCTTGTGATCAAGTATTAATATTTCACTAACTTGACCTGAAATATCTCTATTAGTCTGTCTAGTGATAGCACTTGCCTTTTTCATGACCCTGTAAGTTCTGTGGATGAGCTGTCTCCTGGTTAACCACTGGATCAACACATTTCTTCTCCTTTAGTGCTTCCAACTAAGGGTGTCCGAGCTGACAACAGAAGTTCTTTTTCTAAGCTGGCAAAAGTATATTTTAGATTTTGCCCAGTTTCTGCTA
This sequence comes from Todus mexicanus, assembly GCA_013389965.1. Classification (NCBI taxonomy): domain Eukaryota; kingdom Metazoa; phylum Chordata; class Aves; order Coraciiformes; family Todidae; genus Todus; species Todus mexicanus. The sequence continues at coordinate 21,712 of WEIS01051471.1, read as the reverse complement.
CTCCAGTACAATGAGCTCTTCATCTCTTCCTGAATGATACTTTTTCAGCATTCACAATACTTCTGACTATATCATGAATATTTCACTAACATGCTACTGCCCTTAGTTATTAGTGGAAGAACAAGAAAATAATGGTCCTAAGCTAATCATTGAGGAACTGCATTAGTTCCTCCCTTTAGTCCACCATTTCTCCTTTCAGCACAGCTTACCATCATCACAAAATCTTTACCTAGTTCTTTGCTCATGCTGTATCTCCTGTTCAGCTCAGCTAATACGTCCAGTTGTGGTAAAGTGGCAACTGGTCTACTGAAGTCCAAAAAGACTACATTTACTGTGCTTCCCCTGTCTAGAAAAATCAATCTCCACTTACAAGCAGCAATAGAGAACTTCAAAATTGCACCTCTTCAACTTCCCAGTTTTTTCAGAAAGATGTTGACCTCTTGGTCGGTAGAAGGAAACTGTATGGCCCAGGGGCTCCCAACTCATCTGGGTTATTCTGCCTCCTGAATTGGAAGACAGTCATAGTATTCATGCTGCAGGGAATATGAGGCAGTAATAAAAAGCAGGCAGAAGACAAATGGGAACTGCCAACATCCTCTCCATAATATTTCTACATTCCCTGACCTGTAGGCTTTAGTTCTAAATCTTTGCAATGTCCCATGTAGCTGTCCAAACAACATATCTTGCAGCTACAATCTAATGACTTTTTGTAATCAAAAATCTTCAACCATCAAGATTCTGCATGGAATTTATTGAACCAAAATTAGTATGTTTAATCACAGTGCAAGTGGACATGGACGGAATGAATGTAGCTTCCTTTGGGAATCAGATTATATGAGGACAAATTGATATAAAATAAATTCACATTCATGTTAGGATGATCTGAAAATTTCTCTCTGCTAAGTTTCATGTGCAAGCAGTTTCCCTCAGGATCCAAAAACACCTCCCAGATTGATTTCTACTGAATAAAGCCAAAATATCTTTCCAGAGGAGTTTATCTTACTTTGATAATGGCAGGTTCCAGTGGTTGTTAGCTATCTATCAGTTGTTAAATATTTGCAGAGGCAAATATGCTAGTGTAGCATCTAGCTCAAATTTCTTGATCAATGTAATTTTACGGTTAATGAGCTTGGAAGGCACAGCGCCTTCTTCCGAAGGACCTGCGGTAGCAATGACCCACAATTGCTCAGAGGGATTGTCTATATTGCCACCCTGTGGATTTGAACAAACAAGCTGGGGCTGCTCTGTGGTAGTCCTAGGAATTTGCTTATTCAACAGTGCTCTTTCCTTTGCCCTAAGGTAAGCTTCTCCTTCAAGCAACACAAGGCTTAGCTTTGGCACATCCCATGGGGTTTGCTCTGGCTAATAAACCTCTAGGAAATCAACCCTTTCACAATATAGGCTGCTAATTGCAGCCTAGTCTTGCAGATTGCTAATTATAAATGCAAGAGAAAATGGATCTTGCATTTAGATTGGATTACTTGTGTTGAAACATTTCTAATGACATATTTGTCTACTGCTCCCATATTTTTAATAGTTTTAACAATTTTAAAATAGGCTACACAAAAAAGTAGGTCAACTTGTCCACAAATAACTCGCAATTCTACAAAAACTTGATTAAAATGGAAGTATCCCCTTTCTAAAAGTCATACATTTTACTGGAATATACATGCATACACATTTGTGGAAGAACATGAATATATTGCTTTTCTTATATTCTAATGCCTTTAACTTGCAGGATGAAGATGTTAGGAAAGAATATGAGAGAGGGCAACAGTAAAGAAAAGAAATGGTAGTAGAAGGATACCAGGAATGTAAATCAAGACAACAGCAAGGCTGGAGCTGCTCCCTTCCCTTTGTGGGGCTGAGGGGCTCCTGGCTATGGGTAGCCCGCAACGTGTCTGTGGTAGCCTGGGCTCCATGGGCACTTTCCCTGTCTGAAAGACAAACTGTCCTCCCCTGAAGTGAAGGTGAGGCCTGATGCCCAAACTGATCACTTAGCAGCTGCTCCTGTTTCTGACCTTGCTGAGCGTCTCTCTGAATGCTGGTGCAAACACTCCTGGGCAAGAACAGGTCACTCACCCTGCAGGAAGCCATCCCCATATGGAAAAGGACAGGTTCTTCTCTCCCATGAATGGGTTGAGTTGACTGATTTAAGCACCTGGCTAAAGCGCCTGTCTTCTGCTCTCCACCATGGGTTGGAGGGGAATGCACTGGAGGAACCTCTTCTGATTGGATCCTGTGAAAGGGAGGGCAAGGGACAGCCAGGTCTTTAAGAAACCCAATTCCTTTCATTTAAAGCCATTGAGAAAGGCAGAAAGCAGCAGCTATCTATGTGATTTGCTTCCAGACATAGTTCCAGGAATGAAATACAGCACGGTCCTTTCCTTGTGATCCCATCACATGCCATAGGACAAGTCTGTAACTCTCCAAATACTTTCAGAGCAACATTTACAGAGTGTTGCAGCTAAAGGCAATTAATTGTAAACACCAAGTTTGTTCTTGAATCTTGCTTTACAATACACCATCGTATCAGGATTAACTACATTATTTTCTGATCCTTTTTATTACTGTACCAGATACTGGGGTGAAATATCTTACTTTAGTGATTCTGTAGCAATATCTCACCAGCATCAATCATGTTGTTTTTTACAGTTAGCTTCTACTTTGTAGTCAAAGCAACATATATAGCAAATGCAATTAGCCTAAAACTGGTAAAATCTGCTTGGACCATCCTTTAAAATATGAATATGTAAAGAAAACACAAAATCCTTTTACAAGCCACCAAGAGGTAAAATTCTTGATCAGATACGCAAAGAGGGAGCACCAACCCGCAGATTCAGGAGGAGACTCAAAATCCCTAGCCTAGGGGACACTAGGGATCGTATTAGAACAGGGGATACATAGGCAAAATGTTTCAGAGTGCTCAGTTTTAAGGCTAATAATCAACGGCAGGTGGTTAATGAAGTTTACCTTGGCAAGAAATGTTCTGCAGATCTTTAACCTGACTTAAGTTTTATGCTCTGTTGTTCTCAAACACTACCTGATAAGTAACTGAAAGACACAGCTCCTCAGCTGGCATGATTTGATTTCCCATGTGAGTCCTTCAGGGTTGCTGCTGTCAGCCCGCAGCAGTTCAAGCGGGGATAACATGAAAGCTTTGGAGAAGTTCAATAAACTTTGGAGGCTCAATCTCTTTCCATGTGATTGTAAGCTTCTCCAGATGGAAGAGAAGTCCTTTTGTGACAAAAGAATCACTGCAGAGAAGAAAAAGGACAGCACTGAGCTCTCATTGAAACTCTGTCTAAAGATATTTGGAACACAACAGAGGTAGGGTGTCATACACAATGACTTTCACATGCATCCTATTCTGGAATGTTTTTATAGTGTCAGGGAGTTTCCTTCAGCACTCTGTCATGCCTAGAAATTGCCAGTCCATGTTTATTGTGGAAGTAGCAGTGTCCTTAACCACAGAGAAATTAAAGGTAACAAGCTGTGAACATCGTATCTGTTGTAGTTCATCCAGAACTTTTTATCTTCCAGAAATAGACACAATCTTTATTTTTATATCTACTGGTACTTCGTGTATTACTTACTTCAGGTTTGTATATAAATACTTCACTGAAGTAATATCAGCTCCAGCATCATCATCCTTATGCTTTGCTTTGTTTTTCTTGTTGACATCAGCAAGGGAGATGTGCTATGTGCATACTTGCAGAAGATCCCCCAAATACTGCTCTCATCTTAGAAGAATACATTTCATATTCGGACTCACTTTGGAGGGAACAACAGGTAAGGTGCACAGGTGTAGAAATGCTTCTGTGGACAGCATCATATTATCTGATCTCACGGCGGCCAGTGTCACCCCAAATTCTTAGCCAGCAAAGTGCTATTGCTTGGATCTCCCTCACCATGTGCATCTCTTCTCTAGCTGGCAGCAGAACATGGTAACAGTTGTAGGTTGTTGCTTGCCATGCTCATAGGGCAATTAACAGTATTCTTTAATCAAAGTTCTTGCTGATTTCTGTTCCGGTGCTGTAGTATGCAATGAGATGTTAATAGGTTGCTGAACTACATCCACCACACGTCAACTTTGCACAGAGGACTACTGCAATACCAACCTTGGTCGAGACAAGTTCATTCTGTCTTGGTCACCGAACACCACATTTTTTCTCATCTTTCTTCATCCAGCAGTGTTTGGACCAGAGAGCTCTGACTGTGTAGCAGCAGAGATGTGCTCCAGAGGAGCTCATGAGAACAGAAGTTGCCACGGAGGCTGCTGGCTGGAAGAGCTGATAGCCACAAGGGGGAGGTAATATTTAATAGTACGAAGTACCAACCACTTCAGCGGAGGATTTAAAGTCTGATGGTCTAAGTCATGTTTGGAAGTGAGGTGTCTCAGAAATACAAACCCACAGGAGCAGTTATAAAGAGAAGGGTGAAGAGGCATTTTCCCAGCAGTTGGATGGCTCAGCCTGGAGCACAGGGCTGTCAGGGGTGCACCACAGCAAATGGCCATTGCAGCAGGTCTCACAACCCCTCTGTACTGCTCAAACTCCTTCTACAGAGTTCTTGTTTCCGGAGGCACCACTTACTCCCAGTTGTTTGGTTGTTGTCATTAGTATTATACACAGTAGCAAGGACTTTCAGGGCTACTTTACTAGTATCATAAAATCATCAAATCATAGAATCATGGAATGGTTTAGGTTGGAAGGGACCCTGAAAGGTCATTTAGTCCAACCTCCCTGCAGGGAGCAGGGACATCAACTAGATCAGTTTGCTCAGAGCCCCATCCAACCTGACCTTGAATGTTTCCAGGGATGGGACATCTATCACCTCTCTGGGCAACCTGTTCCTGTGTTTCACCACCCTCGTAAAAAAATTCTTCCTTATATCCAGTCTAAATCTCCCTTTCTTAGTTTAAAACCATCATCCCTTGTCCTATTGCAACAGGCCCTCCTAAAATGACTGTTCCCATCTTTCTTAAAGGCCCCGTTCAAGTACTGAAAGGCCACAGTAAGGTCTCCCTGGAGCATTCTCTTCCCCAGGTGAAACAATCCCAGCAGTGCTTCATCTTTTCACTTTCTCCAACAACTAACCATTATCTGTCTGTACTTAGTCCTTTTGTACAATTCCTTCCACAGTAATTTCTCAGACAGTGGTACCTTGTGAATAGGATTATATGTTCACAGGGAGAATTAGATCTCTTGACAAAGATGACTCCCTGGATGCTGATGTTGCAAACATCCCTCAATGGTGTCTTCAGCTAGATGGATTGAGACTCTCCAAACTGTGGCTCCAGCGCTACTTCTTTGCTTTGCACCTTTGAGGCAGAATTTCCAGCTCCCCCCTTTCTCTTCCTTTTCTGGAGGAATCCTGCATGTGAATTCTAAGTGATCACTACAGCGTAAGCATGGTCAGTGCTTGATTATCTTAAACTGTAAGAAATGCATCTTAACTATGAACAAGACAGTCCCATGGGCCCATCCTTTCATAGGCAGGAATGATTTCCACTGACTATGTAAGATTACGCATGGTTTGGTCAAGTCCTCAACTGACAACAGGAACTGCTTGGAGAAATCCACTGGATCCTTCACCCCAAGTGGCTAAGCAACATTTCAGAGATATATATATATACAGATACAGGTAGTATCTATCGGTTTACGGAGCAAAGCTCCTGTGTGTCAGCAGGAGCTCCCTGGGGAAACCTCTGGCACGTGGCCCCAGGGGCTGGGAGAGCTTCTGCTGCAATCAGTTGGTTGTTCTGTTGTGAAATGGCTGGCAAATTGGTTCTTCTCATTGCAGAGCTACCCTAAATTTCAGTAAGCTCCTTCTTTGCAGACCCAGCTGCTGTCTCAGCTCTGCAGTGATTAGCTGGAGAGTTCCTGGACCAGGTAGTCAATTAATGACTAAGCGGCCTTCCCATACATACAAAGAGTTCATATCCAGCTGCACCACGACTGTAACTACAGAGTAAACTTGAGTTCTGGCCTTTAATCACAGCAATAGCTTAAATCCCTTTGATTCTGCCACAATATCTGAAATGTCAACCACAGTTTCTGCCTTGCATCCTCTGCAGAGGAACACTCCCTGTTTTCTCATCCTTGCAGAGGAGTGCTCATAAACATGATTTAGAGAGCAAGAGGAAATGGGTGGCTTCCTAAGACCCTTCACTGGGTCTTCAACAGAGCTGCCCCTTCCAGAGCGCAGCATCCATTTGAGCAAGACATTGTCATGTCAGTGGTCTTCTGGCAGGTCCTACTCAGGCAAAAGGAGTGAGGGAACGCCAGACTCTTTCTCTTTACCTACCCCCCTTAGGACCATTTTGTAAGGAAGATTTCCCTTCTCTAGCACTCAGCCCAAGTTCTGTGAGCTCCAAAGTGTTTTGTGGTTTTGTGTTGCATGCACCCAGGGTGGCAGCTGTAACGCACAACAGACCCACCAAACACAAGGTGGGTTTTGCTTTTACTGAAAGCACAAGAAGTCTCAGGGTGTTTCTTTACTTTTGTCTATGTGTAGGAAGACCTATGGACACAGATACAGCCCTGTGGGGTATGGGTTGGGGACAGCTTAGTTGTGATGATGAGGGGTGGGCAAATGTGAAAGATTGTGTCAAACATGGAGATTAAGGATCTTTTACGAAGGAAACAAAGGCTTCCACAGTGCCTCAACAGTGTCCTAGTGCAGCTGGATTGTAGCTCTTCACAGAGAGCAGGGAGACAATCCACACAGGGAAACAATAAGGAGCTGATGAGCAGGATGAGGCATCTGAGGGATTCTAGAGGAAAGCAGAATACCCCATGTAGCAGGCAGACAGAAGGAGTTACCCCAGTCTTTCAGTGGGATGATCACCTTTCATTACTTCGGTTAAAGCTGGTGCACCTACCTGTTTAATGATGCTGTTCTTTCCTAGGAAAAAATCTCTCAAAATATTCTCTTCTCAGCATCAAGACCAAAATTTTTACATGCTGGTTTAAAAATGGTACGATTTGTAAGACCTTAAAATTGTGCAATTTGCTTGGAAAATTGGAATAAAATAGAAAATTCCATTCCTCCCACCCAGCTCGCCCAAGTTACAAAACAGTGCAGAAATACGCAAGGGTTTTTATTAATTGTCAGCATTCGTTTAACAAGTAAGTAACCTTCTTTGTAACAAATAAAAGTTCATTAAATATTGTGAAAACAAATTATTCTGGCATTCCACATATATATGGGCATTTCCAAACAAATAACCAATCCAGAACAACAGCTGCTGGGCAGGAAAAAGCTCACAACAAACTTTCAAGGTAACAACTTAAAAAGAGGGAACATTTAAAAAATACGTAACACACCAACAGACGTGAGTCTGGGCAGAAACTAACAGGACCCGTGCTTCTAAAGCCGTGACACACTTTTAAAAAGCCTCCTCAAAAAACTCTTTCAGTCTTAATACACTGATCTACAAAGTGTCCATGAACCACAGTTCAACAATTAGTTGTACAAATAATTGACACTTCAAAAAAGTGAAAGTGAATATCAAACACTTATTACAGTGCATCCAACCCTGTACAATCGAGCATATGATGCTTCAACTCACATATTCATACTGAAAAAGTATTTTACCCTCGTCTTTTACCCCTTTCATAGAGTCATAGAGTGGTAGGGCTTGGAAGAGACCTGTAGTCCAACCCCCCGCCAGCGCAGGATCACCTAGGGCAAGTCACAGAGTAACGTGCGCAGGCAGGTTTCGAATGTCTCCAAAGAAGGAGACTCCACAACCTTTCTGGGCAGTCTGTTCCAGGGCTCCATCACCCTCACAGCAAAGAAGCTCCTCCTCATGTTGAGGTGGAACTTCCTATGTTTAGGCTTACACCCATTATTCTTTGTCCTGTTATTGGACACCACAGAAAAGAGACTGGCTCCCTCCTCTTGACACCCACCCCTCAGGTATTTATAGACATTAATAAGATCCCCTTCTCAGCTTTCTCTTCTCGAGACTAAACAGTCCCAGTTCTCTCATCCTTTCTTCACAGGAGAGATGTTCAAGGCCCCTTTCTTTAAACATTGAGTGATGTCAGCAAGTATGAAAAAAAAAGTATAAAACATATAAAATGGGTTGAAGGTTGGACTAGATGATCTCAAAGGTCTCTTCCAACCAAAGATATTTTGTGATTCTGTTTGATCTTGTAATGCTAAGAACTAATGAATATGCACTAACTCAAGGCATGAATCTCAAACCCATTGGCATTGATTCCCAGGCTGCTGTTGGTCAGCTGAGCCACTTAACGGCCTGTCGGTAGGTAAGAACTGTGCCACAGCTGTGTGGCCAGACACTTCCCACATCCTGGAGGAATTACACACAGGGTAAAGTATTCAAACTAATTTTTATATTTATTTTATGTATTTTTATTTTCAAACTGGGCAATGAAGGTATGTGCATATGGCCAGCTGCAGCAGCTTGGCTGAAGCTGTCTCACAAGAGTAGCAACTCGTATTGCCTTCTCATCTCCCAGCCTGCATTCGCATGACATCCACACAAACTCTGGCCTTTCTGATGTTTGTAATGGTTTCTCTTTTTTTTCTTCCCCTAGGTCTATCTGCTACAATTTTATTAAGTTAATAATAATAAAAATAAATCAGTACATAAAAGACTAATAAATCAATACAACAGTATAATTAGCATCACCAAGGTGAGCAAAACCACAACCAGAAAACTGAGTAGTTGGGAAACATGCGTGCTGGTTAGGAGTTTCATTTCATGTTAGATGTTTTTGCCAAGTAACTGGATTAGGCTGCACACACTACTTCAAAAGATCTATCTGCTGTCTTCTGGCCCACAATGAAATGAAACCGGGAGGAAACAGTAAGAGCAAACCCCTCACCTGATGGACTTCTCTGTTACACTTGGATGGGCATTCACTTAGTGAGATTGGTGTGAGCCGTGCAGCAGCTGATTGCTTAGAGCATCGAGCTTGTGTAGTCTAGCTCTCAGAAAATAAAGAGCCGCTAACTAAAGAACTGACAACCTAGCAATACTAATCAAGTCACAGAGACCACCTGATAATTATAAACAAAAGGGTAAACACTGGCCTTTTGAGGTCTAAGGCTGCATTAGAAAGGAGGAAAGAAAAAAGAGCTATTCTCCAAAAGTCATGGCACATTTGGAAGAGAAAAGTGGTTCCTATTGCTACAAGGACCCAAACAATACTCAAAGTTTTAAGGTATCTGAAGCATGAAAATAACTGGGTTGGCATTTTGGGTCTGTTTGGTTTTTTTATCTAGGTCTGCTTATTTTACTGTGCTAACTAAATTAGGAAGCCCCCTCTGGAAGGTTTGCAAAGGTTGTCTATCTGAAGGCTTTCATGGTAATACACATGTGGAGTGGTGAGCCACAAGCTCAAACTGTGAGTCGTGGAAAAGCGAACTTCATTTCTGAGAGAACGGAGACAGTCAGAGAGGGAGGTAGTGGCTACCAGTGCAGGCTGCACTGAGGTTCCTATCTGCAAATAACAAGCAAGATCTGTCCAAGGAACAGAGCCAGGAGCAATGGCTATAAGCCAGGGAGGCTCCTGCAAACTAACTGGGCGGCAGCCAGAGCACTGGGATGCAGAGGCAGCAGCACGGTGCCATCTACAGTGGAGGCACACTGTGGGGTCACAACTAAAACCTAGATACAGAAAACAATGTAAGTATTCTTAACATATCTCCAGTATGATGAGAAGGTAACTTTGAGTTTATACCCTCCCTAGTATTCAAGTGTGGATCCCCATGGATCCAGCGAGACTTCCATTAAACTCTTTCTGTATGTGTTACTTTACTTAGCATCTTTTGGATGTTCCAATCATAAAATACTATTTGTGTATGAAGCTGGAAGACAGTGCGAGACTGATTAGTTTGAAACATGATCATACTATCCCCCCATGAGATTACTAATACATATATTTATACACACACCCATTCACACACACACATGTATTTACATAAATGTACAGATATACACGTGGGATTTACATGGCAAGCAGTTTGCTCAAACATGGTCTCTTCCAAAGATCTGCCTCAAAATCAGTCTTGCTTAAACAAACTTACTCAAAAATAAAAAAGGATAGTGGTGAGACACAATGTAAAACATCAGGGATAAGGAGCACAAGGTGCTATCCCACTCGGGAGAGATAAATCGCACTTCTCTGTTGATGAAGCGTGCTCATCAACCAGGTAAATCACTCTAAACTGAGTTCTCTTGTGCTGCTTCTGATACCTACGGAAGCTGGCTTATCTTTACGCCACACTGCAGTCTGCAATACAAACGCACTCACAGAGTTGAAGAGCATGCAGAGCTCACCGGAGCATCAGTTGTTAGACAGCGAAAGGAAAGGCACCAACACTGCACATCCCATGCAAATACAAGTGCAGCAAGGAGCGAAAATGGAAACACAGCAGGAGAATTGAATAGCTTCAGACTACAACCGTGATTGTCCCTACTACGCACAGTGGGTCACGTGAAATCCCGTTACTTCCCCTACTTATCGTTTTCCTAACATGGCCTCTTCTGCCCTCTTGAACTTCTGCAGTTCAACAGATAGTTCCCAATATCTCAGATACAGCCACATAAGTTTTCCATTTTGGCTTTTGTTTCTGTTCAGCAGGTTGCCACAGTAGTTATCGTGTTTGAAAATATCTTTTAAGCCACTCTCCATATGTAGAGTCATAGCAACTGGATTAGTTGCGGCTTTAACCAGCAGATTTTTCTCTATTTCTAGTCTCTGGCTTCTGGGTACCACAAGACTGCAGTAGATGTCCTGTCTTTCTTTAAGTCCTTCTTCAAACTCTTTCAGTAAAATATTGGCTCTCTTTTGCCACTCTTCTTCCTTTGCCAGGCAACTTTGGTACAAGTTACCTGCTGCTCCCGAGTGCAAAAGGACTTGTTTTTCTCGCTCTAACTTCTCTTGCTCCTGTTCTAGGATTCTTCTTTCTTCTACTAGCTTGCGACTCTGGGACACGAGGGCTTCGCGGTAACTCAGGGTTCTGTTGCGTTCCTTTTCAAGCTCCAACTCCAAGTGAGCAACTGCGCGACGATTTTCTGTGATTATATCCCGGTATTTGGCCTCCAGGTCGTTTTGTAAAGATGCATGTTTTTTATAATACTTTTGTTTTTCTCTTTCTATTTCTTTTTGACATTCTCTGGTCCAGATCCAACCTATCATACACAAAAGAGACTTCCGACATTAGTATAACACATACAACATTGATGGGTATGATTCATTAGCTATGCCCCCAAAGAAGCTTAATAAAACGATAGAAGATTCTCTTCCCTGCCCTCTTTGGAGATACTCACTTCTATTCACATGTCCCATGCAACGTATTTCTGTGGGTCTATGTTTCACAGTAAGTCACTTCAAATCATAGAATGGCTTAGGTTGGAAGGGACCTTAGAGATCATTTAATCCAACCCCCCTGCCACAGGCAGGCACAGCTCCCACTAGACCAGGTTGCTCAAGGCCTCATCCAACCTGGCCTTCAACACCTCTGGGGAGGGAGCATCCACAACCTCTCTGGGCAATCTGTTGCAGAGTCTCGCCACCCTCGTACTGAGGAGCTTCTTACTAAACTGAAGAATTTCTTCCTAAATGATCACATTTTCCTTAAAAGTAAAATCTCCCCATGTCTTTTATCGCTGATACATACGCTTTTGGGATTACAGCAGGAAAATAAAGTAATGGGGAAACAAACTGGAAGTTTCTAATGCAGGAACCGCACTGGAAACTTTTCAGGCCCTGTAAATAAGCAGGCAGCTCTCTGAGTTGTTACTTTTGGGCTCTCTAGCACATCACACGCCCGCTCTTCCGCACAAACTTTGTCAAGTGGAGCTTCTTCAATTCCACGCATGAAAAATGGCCACTGCCTTACTGCTGGTAAGGCTATAAATGAGCAGACCAGAGGAAACCCCAGGGCGGGGCGTTACTGCAGCACCCCTGGGCTGCCTCGGGGTCCTCCTTTGCGCACAGGTGAGCCCCCAGAGTGACCCCTCACTCCAAACCAAGCTGGGATATCGAGGCTCAGCACATGCTGACGTGCCCAGGGTTTTGTGTGGGCTTAGGAAACGCGTGGCGGTTCCCAAATCTCTGCCAGAGCCGCGGAGGAGGGACGTGTTTAATACACCTTGAATAACGTTGGCTACAAACTGGGCCCGGGCGCTACTTACGGAAGGCGGCCAAGCCCAGCATGGGCACCAGCAAGGCGTAGTTCCATCTGCTGCCCTCATCGCCGGGCTCTGGCCGGTTCGGCAGGATGTTCCAGTGGGGAGGGTCGTTTAAGTTGTTCATGAAGGACCCTGAGCGGCGCCGGGGCCTCAGCGCCGGGGCCTCAGCGCCGGGGCCGCCCCCTCCTCCCGGGCGAGTGTTCCCAGCCCAGGCCCTCGGGAGCTGCAGCGACCAGCGGCTCCCGACCAGCGGCTCCCGGCCGGCGGCTCGCGGCTCCCGGCCTGCGCCCTGTTGCCGG
>WEIS01051469.1:0-25929 GCA_013389965.1 Todus mexicanus | reverse complement strand
GACATGACAGCGTACAGGACTAAAGTCTTTCAAAAGTATGTATTTATAGGAAACTTAATTCTACTGAACTTTTTATTTAAGATAAGCAATTATTTCCTGAACTGATACCAAAACGTTGATGCCACTTCTTTGGGATTGCTTAACAGTCAGGACATCTTCTGTGCTAAGGGTTGCCAGCTTGCTTAGCTCAGGGGAAACTGCCACAGGTTTACCATAGGTATTACCAGAAATCTATGTAACGGAAGAAGTCAAGTATCTGCTCTGCTTTGTGTACAGTTTAGAACTTTCTATTGACTACAGCACTGCATTCAAATGAACCTTTCCGCAAATATTTATTGTGATCATATGCGGTAAAAGTATGACTGCTTGTACTCACCAATGTACTTGTATGTTTTTCCGAGTCTTACTAGGTGTGTCAGTGACTGTTCTACTATAGCAGCCGTCCACTGGTTGACTTTGTTGTGATTATAATCTGCCTTGCCTAGAACACTTTCTATGCACTAAAACAGAGAGAGAAAAAAACCCCACAGTTACAGAAAATATACTTTGAAATGTAGAGGTTTCAAATGTCTCACACAATCTGAGGAATTTTATCTGACAATTGGATTACTTTAAATCACTTGAGCTCATCAGGTATCAGATGTTGAATGGGAAGTAAAATGAGGTTTCTTGGAAACTTATTTTTAGTATATATTTATCACATTATTACATGGAGAAAAATGAGGCTCTGACTGGACATTTCTTGTAGGAAAGACTTTAGCCATATGCTTTAAGTCCCAAGTTAAGCAAATGGATCTATTTACCAGGGAAAATAAACAGTCTGCTGTTCCTAATGACTGCCTACTTGGTTTTCAGAAGCTACTGTAATGGAAATGGTGCTATTCAAATCAATAATGTCAGCCAGGGCTGGCCAACCTTTTGGAGCCTTCGAACAATTTCTGAAGTCTTCAGAGCTAAAGTGACAACAGTGAAATGCAGATCCCAGCTTAAAAGATAAGGAAGATAGGAGACAATCGAGCTTCATATCTTGCAGCACCAGAAATATCTGAGCTGCTTGAAAATTGCATGTTCACCCACAGGTACTGATTGGCCAACCCTTGCTTAAACTTAAAATGGTTGAACAGAAAGCCTCTCTCTAACTGAAATGCTTAGCCTGCATTCTCTACTTCTAAGAAACTCAGAATTATGTGTTGATGGATACTTCTTAAAACTGAGAAATTCTGTTAGGAAATGCACACCTGAAAAGAGTAAGTAAAATAAAACTACATTCTCCTCTGATTCGGTATGATGAATCCTATGCACTGACCACCCACTAACAGGCTGTGTAAGAGACTTGTACCCTAGATGTTAAAAAACCCCCTTAGTTCTGATCGCAGCGTACAAAGCTGAAAAAAGGCCTCAATGGAAACAAACATTCATGAAACACAACAGAAGGCAGAAGAGCAAAAAGATCCCTCAGGGATTTTGGTCCTTCCAAATATGTATCCAGCGCTAAACTCCTCAGCTCTGGTTGAGCTTTCATTCAGAGGCAGAAACACTTGGCTTTACTCCCAGCATCTGGAGAGACTGTCATACCGTATTTGGCCTTTCAAGAGAGGTACAGTTATATAAAGGGTTGAATTGTCATTATATGACATCCAAGAGCTTGCTGTTGTGTACTGGAGCAGATCTTACAGTGCAGCCCTTTCCCTTCCTGACAGGGCAGGTGGGAAAAGACCTGCAGACGCCCTCTAGGAATTCCTTTCTCAAAATGGTATTGTCCCACAAAACCCGACAGCATCTGTATGCCACAGGTTCTCTGTTAATCACCTTCCAGTTATTAGGTCTTTAACTCAGACCGTTAGGCTACTTGCTTTCAGCCTCCTCTTTTTGTGTAAGAATTGTTTTTTGAAAGCATTGCTAGAGTAACAAGCTCACGTAGAACAACCTCCTGCTCAAACCAAGGCTAACTTCCAAGTTTGATCACGTTGCTCAAGGCCTTGTCCAGTCAACTTTTAAAAAACTGTACGGATGAAGACTCCAGAAACATTCCCTGTGACCTGTCCAGTGATTAACTACTCTCCAGATAGATAAAGCGGAAAAAAAATAATGGAGTGAATTTTCCTTGCAGCTTGTGACTGCTGTCTGTTTTTCCACTGTAATGCAAATTCTGGCTCTCTCTTTCCCCATCTACCTTCTCCTCTTTAGGTAGTTGAAGACAGCAATGAGATGAAGCTTAAAGCAGCTCCAAATGAAACTCTGTCTTTATTTAAGTAATTTTTTCACGTAAGACTAGGTTTATCTGGGATGGTAAATGAAAGTAACTGTTTTCACTATAGTGCAAGGTGTGGTAAGGTAAAAAATTTCTTTGAAATACAGCTGTTAGTTAAAACCTACCTCCTTAACTATGTTGTGGGCCTCATCAGCATTGAAGATCATCTGTAATAAAAATTAATCATCATCATTTCTGACAGAAAAGTAAACAAATGATGCAGTTTTACTCTAAGTAACATGTAATGACCAGGCCTCATGTATAGTAGTATAATTCTAAAATCCTTTTTATTTCCCCAGCACCACATATATGTTATTTAGTATTGTTTTGCTAGTCACATTTGAGTGGGTCCAAAAAGCCTGTGTCTCTGTGAGCTTGGAAACAGGTTCAGTTTTTGCATTCTGTAAAGATTAAATTCCACTACTATCTATGCTTGCCATGGGAATATTCTCCAAGACAAAAAGTTCAATGGAAAATCTTTCCCTCTGGGTCTTAATCCAGGTTTTTACTGAAGTCACAGACTTACTCACCGGTGGGTTACATGGAATGGTTTGGGTTGGAAGGGACCTCTAAAGGTCATCTAGTCCAAACCCAATGCAGGGAGCAGGGACATCCTCAACTAGATCAGGTTGCTCAGAGCCTTATTGAGTCTCACCTTGAATGTCTCCACCGATGGGGCCTCCACAGCAATCTGTTCCATTGTTCCACTACCCTCATGGTAAAGAACTTGTTCCTAACATCCAAGCTAAATCTACCCTTTACTAATTTAAAAACACTACCCCTCATCCTTTCACTATAGGCCTTTGTAAATAGTCCCTCTCCAGCCTTCTTAAATGTAGGCCCCATTCAGGTACTGGAAGGTCACTATTAGGTCTCCCCAGAGCCTTCTGTTCTCCAGGCTGAACAACCCCAGCTCCCTCAGCCTGTCTTCACAGGAGAGGTGTTCCAGTCCCCTGATAATTTTCGTGGCCCTTCTCTGGGCCCGCTCCATCAGGTCAATGTCCTTCCATCTTGCTGCCAAATGGTAACCCAAGGTTTCTCAACCCTAGCACCAGAAAGACCGGTTTCCACAGTCATTAGCCTTCCCAAGCTAACCTTCTCGAGCTCAAAAAAAACCTTGTGAGTTTCAATGCCTCCTAGCTTCAGCTCCTTCCCACTCGCCCGCGTATAGCTTGGCTTCCAAAGCAAACGCAGCTTGTGCCATGGTGCCATCTGTCTCTCCGCATCCGTCACTTTCAAACACTTGGGCGTGGACAGAAACCTCAAGGACAATAATAATCCTACCAGTTTCCATCCTGCTTAGGAAAGCTGGTGTGCCAGAGCCCCCCAGTAAGGCTGCCTGGGGAAGGAACATCTCCCCAGCCCTGGCTGGCCGGGATCAGCCCGCAGCACGGAGCGGGCCCAGCACTTGTTGGGCTTTTATTTTCCAGGGGTGATACAGGGAAGATGGCCGCAGCCTGACAGCACCACAGCTCCCACTGCCCCTGCAGCTACTTCCAGCTCCCGGAGCTGGAGCAGGCCGGTGACAGCCGAAGCCCCAGCAGGCAGGGGCAGCGCCGAGCTCCCCGTTCCGCCCCGCCGGGGGCTGCACCGGCCCCGGGGGTGCCCGAAGGACGGGCAACGGGAGGTGCCGGGGCGCAGCCCGCCTGTACAATTACACCCTTCGCCCCGGNCCGGGGCGGAGCCTCCTGCGGCAGCGGCCGGCGGGGGGCGCCTGCCCCGGGACGGGGCGTACCTGGAGCTGGCTCAGCAGGGCCCAGCCCAGCCGAGCAGGGAGCAGCTGCCGGCCCTCAGAGCGCAGCCAGGCAGGCGGTGGCAGCCTCCAGGCAGCGGAGCTGTAGCAGCGGCCGTCGCTGTGCAGCGCTGCCCTCCCCCTCCATCCGCCCCCTCTGTCTCCGTCTCCGTCTCCCTCCCCTCTCCCGGCGCGGTGGAAGTGCTTATTTGTAACCTTATTCCTGTGTCTCTGCCCTTTGCTGGGAGCGCAGAATTCGTCGTGCAAGAGTGGTGCCACCGGAGGAGCAGTAATACCTTTGCCGTCCTCCGTTTCTCCTCCCCCCCTCCCCCCTTTTCTGAATGACTGTGTCAATGATCTGGCACGAAGTTACCATTCGATTTTAATCATGGCAAACTGCGACTTCAGGTCCTTTCAATTCCACTTTATTGCATGAAGAATTGATCCCGAGTTTTATTCGACTAACTACAAATATATATATATATATATAAATACATCACGTCTTTCTCTCTGAAGTTGCCTGGGAAACAGGAAACAGTCCTAGTACAAAACAGCGCAGAATTGGTTGGGGTTTGGGTTGGTTTGGATTTGATTGGTTTGTTTGGTGTTTTTTAATTTATTTCTTTATGCGGAAGGTCTTGTGTAGATTTCCCCCCTTCCTCTGTGATACCTGGTATTTCTAAACCAGGCTGAGCATGAGAGAGAGAAAAAAGGCTGTCCAACTTCGAGTTTTGCTTTTGTTGGCATACATTTGGATAGATACACACATACCTTACAAAAGTGTCTCTTGTTCAGTCTTAATTGTAGACTCGTTGGAAACACTGAAAAACATGAAAGTATAGAGGGAAACAAAGCTAAACTTTTTTTACTTATTTATTTATTTTATATTGCCTTCCTCACCAACTAGCTTTCATGTTCAGTATTTGCTAATGGCTAGAGTAGGAGAAGACCAAACATTGACTAAATCTCTTTAAGGGCAGATCTTTATGAGCAAGCACAGATGGGTGTAGTAATAGGAAAACACACAAAACAAATGCTTCAGTATAGTTTTTTGTGTTGAGACTCCAGTATCTTCATGGGCTAGGCTAGGGATAAAATTGCATGGGGTTTTTTAAAGAAATAAAAGCTAATGGAAGCATGTGGTGTACACGCATTGGCATCCTGTAGATAAAGTTAACAGCTAAAATAACTTACCCTTGGATCTTGAGCACTTTTTATTCTCTGTATTTTCAGAGATCATACATCTTTACATCTTTCGATGCAGTATACTATCAAAAGAAAATGGTTTCTAGACTATTTTTTTTTCAATTCTGTTTAGAAATATTTAAAGAAATGCATTCTTTGAAACATTAACAATTATCTCCATGAATTCCATGGAAAATAGAGAGGGTTCCTGAACGACCAATGAGTGTGTGTGTAGGTCCTAACAAAAAAACCCCAACCTATCCTTCCTTCCCCACATCTCTTTACAGATAGGAGGAGAGCAGGAGATCTGAGGAAATTTTGAGTCCATCAGGCTCAGCTCAACATCTACCGAGCCACTAGAAAAATAATAAAATGACAAACCAGTATTAATTCAGATGTTTACAAATAAACACCCAGCATCACCCATCAACAGCCAACACTGATTTGTCAGAAGTGTATGTTAAGTAATCTGATTTTATTCTTTGGTTGGACAGCTGGTTTAATGGATGAAGAGGAAATAAATAGTAGGTGTGTTATTTTGTAGTAAATGTGCCTTTTTATGCTCTCCCACATAAGAACATACCATCTAGGGAAAGAGAAATCAATCATTCCTAATAAAGGGTTATTAAGGTAGGAGGAATAAATGCAGGAAGATGGGCTGGGTTTTGCCCCAAGAGCTAATCAGTATTAGTCACAATAAATGGAATAATGGAATGAAAATGGTGCTTGCAAAAGCTTTTTAATGACAGCATGTTGAAAGAAGTTACAAGCACACTGAATGACAGGATTGAAAATTAAAATGTTGAATAGGTTGGAGAAATCAACAAGAAGAAATTTCATTTAAAAAATAAAAATAAAAAAATAAGGTACTAGCTGTAAAACCAGGACATCAAATGCACAAATACAACAAAAAATAAAGGACTAATTGTCAAGGCAGTAGTGCTGCAGAAAAGAAATATGGAATTACAATAAATAGGAACCCAAGTATAATGCTATTTGAAACTAAATCCATCAAAGAATACCATGAAGTGCACAGAAGGCAGTTACATTGTTGTGCTTGGTTGTTGATCAGACATCAAATGTAACTCTCAGCCCAGTGTAATAGTGGGACATAGACAGAAAAGTAATTATTCCTGAAGGCAGCAAGACTAAAAGGAAGCTAAGAAAATGAGATTTATGGAGGAAGTGAATTTGTTTTATATCCCTTGCCCAGTCTTCCTCATAGATGTTTCAGTGCACTGATTTATTAAAAAAGCTGATTAATGGTGCAATGTGTGATGAAAGGTAGAATAAGAAATAACGGCTTTAATTTGAGCTTAGGGAGATTTATGTTACACATTAGGGAAAAAAAAAAGTCCAAGTATGAGAGCGTAGGAACACTGAAGCAGACCTGGTTTGGAATCACCTTCGCTGGATCAATAACACATTAGACAACATCTACCAGGCATCCAGCTACACTTTAGAAAGGAGGAGGTAATAAATCATCATTTGAGATGGTTTTACACTTACATTTATTCAACTTTCTCAACTAATGAGTTGTTATTTTCCTCTTTTTTGTAGCAATCTCACTTTTTATCTCATTTCAATAACCAAAATCACTGATATTTTTCCTTTTTTTTTCCCCCCCTGAGAATGACTAATGCTTTTACTGATTTCACGAGAGCAATACTAAATGGTAACAAGGAGCCAGAACACTTCAAGGGGAGTTACTTGATAACATTGCTTAATTCTTTATTACACTGCTGTGAATTGTACACCGGAAAATGCAAATGGATTTGCAGTATAATTACTTCTGTGAATTGTAATAGGAAATATGAAGAATGCTGACAAAGGTGGCTCCAAAATACAACCCTAAATTTGAAAGAGCTGTAGGCTTTCATCATTCAAATGCAGAACAGAAGCTCTTTAAAAGATGGAGAATAAACAGAGCAGCTCAAATAATTTGTTGATTAAAAAGCAAATATTTGAAAAGGATTTGGTGTACTGGAGAGGTGGCAGTCTGTGCAGGGTGTGCAGATCCTCCACTGCAGTAAAAGGCAGAGACAGTAAAAAACATGAATACCAATGCAGCTCAAATAGTACGCCTTCTCTCTCACTTTTGCCTTTAAACTGTTATACACACTTTATACCTTCATATCTACCTTAAACTGCTGAATGCAAAATCAGTAGAATCCTGGTATTTAACTCTTCTGACTTAGTTCCTAAGCTACATGTGGCCAGATGCCTGAGGAAGAATCAGTGTGTGCTGCTCTTGTTCTTCCTCTTTTCCTACGCACTCACTGCTCAGTACCACAGGGAACGGAGCAGTGGATTAGATGTATCCCTGGGCTAATCAACATGACACCTTTGTGATGGCCAGACCAGGGATGCTTGGCCCTACGAGAAGTTTTGATGGTTTGCTTTTCTGAATCTATTTTTTTGTACGCCTGAGAGTTGTTTTCGTGTTAACTACAGTGACTTGCTAGAACTTCTTTGAAGAGCTGAATG
Source organism: Todus mexicanus (assembly GCA_013389965.1). Taxonomy (NCBI): domain Eukaryota; kingdom Metazoa; phylum Chordata; class Aves; order Coraciiformes; family Todidae; genus Todus; species Todus mexicanus. The sequence goes on along the minus strand of WEIS01051469.1, from coordinate 18,274 downwards.
CCCACTCAACAATTGTTTAAAAAAAATCTTAGTGAATTGTCAGAGACATCACTATTTCCATAGCTACAAATGGTCTGTCAAAGTGGATTCTGTATTTTTGGAATTGTCACGGTACTGGAAAATCACATGACAATCATGAGTGATACAGGAGTACAGCACCGAGCCTGTGCAAGTGGTTTAACCCGGACCCATGGAACAAGGTGTGGAACTGGAATTGCTGGTACAGCATCCGTGTGGTGCTGCGTTTGGTCCATTTGGCTGCTGAGAGCTGGTCACTTGCTCAGTCCTGAACTGGAGTGGCTGTATTGCAAGTCCATACCGGCTTCCTTAGAGGCTGATTTGGTTTGTCAGGTGAGCTTTGTGAGATGACAATGTTCAAAATCACATAGTCAATTTCAGGATTAACCTTGACCAGCTGCTATTGTTAAATGCCCTAAGTATTTGTTGTCTAGAGTCAGTGCCTAAGATGCACATCAAGATAGAATCGTTTTCCAATGCTAGTAAGTTTGCATAGCACCCACAGTAGTGGCTTACCCACTTAAATGATCCAAAACATTAGCATTAGTGTTATGACATCTGATAAATTAATAAATAGGAAGTTTTAATTCTGTTTCATGATTAATATTACTTAGATTTTTATATTGCTATTTTCTGCAAGCATAGCTTACACAACGTATTTGAAATGAGAGTGAAACCACAAGATTTTACTCAAGTTAGATACCTCTTCTAACTATCTAGAATTTTCTGATGCCACACATTTTTAATATGTGCAGTAAAAACATAATTGCTAAAATCAAATGATCTAATGAAATCTATCCATAAGAACAAACTAAAAGCACATGCTTACTTGCGCTATGCATTAAGTGGTGCTTTAATTTATCTGCTCTTTATCTTTGAAAGTATGATGCTATGAGCTTTAGAAGGAATAAGAATGGGTTCCTTTCTTGATGTGTTGATACACAAAATGTTCTATTTTTTGTATATTGTTTGGTAGTACTGCAGCTAGTTGTTTAAGAGTTTCAATTGAGAGATTTCATTTAATTACTGAGAATGCTTCCAAACTTTATTTATCTGGTCAAAAAGTATCTATATAATTTGGTACTTCATGTTGAGTATTTTTGGAAGATGAGTGTGAAACTGGCTAGGATACTGCCTAGAATGAAGCTAAGGAAAAAAAATTTTNTCTGTGGCACTTAGCAGTTAAAGAGAGCACTCAGAGCTCCATTCTCAAGCATTCCTGAAAACGTTTGCCCGTTCTGGTGACCAGAGAGCAACCAGTGGGGAGTAACCTCACTGGCTTAAAAAGAAAAGCCACCATCAGAGAAGCAGAATTGAGGGACAGTGTTACATCTGAAGATGATATAGACAGGGTAGGCCTGAGGCAAACAAAGTGGGAGGAGAAGCACAGTGGGGCAGGGACAAGAAGTTGACACTTGGCATGGAGCATTTTGGAACACAAAGCCTGGTATACCTGAATTTCAAAATGCCTCTGCTGATCAACAAATAGCTGTGAATCCCACTGGCAAAAGGAAAGGTACTATAGCACAGAAAAAAAGTCATAGTTATTCTTGCAACCCTAAGATTGAAGTTTTTGTAAAGGCTTATCACAAACTAATGCTGCAGCTGTTCTAATATGGAAAGTCAGAAGCACTATTCCTACAGAATCACAGAATTATTGAGGCTGGAAAAGAACTCTGAGATCATCAAGTTTCTTAAACACCAGCAGGGATGGCAACTCCACCACCTCCCTGGGCAGTCTATTCCAGCATCTAATCACCCTTTCTGTGAGGAAGTGTTTCCTAACACCCGACCTAAACTGCAACATAGAAGCTACTGAGCTGGAAGGGGAACAGAATGCTCCTTGATACCCTAAGTTTTGAAAGTTATTCTAGCATGAAGCAGACAGAACAGCATCATGCCCTTGTGCCCAGGCAGCTATACAAACATACTTCGTTTGTGATAAAAGCTAATCAACATTTTGAATTTCTATTCCATGGGAAACGGTGACATTTCAGACCTTACAGTTTTGGCAGAAATTCAAATTTCAAAATGTAGTGTAATTTGTAGGAACCAGTCACCTGCTGACTGAAGGCAATATATTTGTTGTTGCTTTTATGATAGGACAAAACAATCCATGATCGAAACAGCTTGCACTGGTCCATATCTACTGTCTATATGTCAAAGTTCAATACTACACACACACACTGAAGCTAGCAGCCAACTATTACCACCAAGTATACCCAGCAATAAAGAAGAAAAAGTGTTCAATGAGCATGGGATGAGGCACTATCAAAATGCAGAATTGGAATGTCTGAAGAAATGAATGATGCTGCCCATAGCAGTAATTCACCAGTTCACAGAACTACTTCAGAAGTTGTTACCTGCCCTTAAGGATGCTTGCAGTATTTTTGTGTACATAAAACTTTCTACCCTCTCCAAAATTAAAGCTAAGGAGAAACAAATGAGGGAGAGTGTGATAGGAAGAAGAGCTCTCCTGGAACAACCTCAGTAATATTTTCCTTGGCACCAAACTTAAAAAAAGTTTGTAATGCATCTAATTTATCTTTCTAGGTTTTAAATATAAATGTTAGCCTCAAAGGAAGAGGCAAAGGGTTTAAGGCTTGTTGATGAAATCGGGTAGGTTGTCCTTGAAAACAATTCTCTGGTGCTCTCAGGAAATAGGCAAACTCTTATCTAGGGGGAGAACAACATGCTCACAGCTTAACACAGCTGACTTCCCATTTTGTTTCTTCCAGTGCCAGCAAAGAGATATCAAGTATGAATCTTCTGTACTGGGTTTATGTGACAACATGCTGGCAGTGGATGGGAGGCTGCAGGAATGGTGTCTGTGAGAAGACATAAGGAGCTGCCCCCATAAAAGGTACAGCTGGTTCCAGCTTGCTCCTGCTGCTGCCCAAAGCTGTCTCTATCAGCCACACTGGTGGTGCCTCTGTGATAATGTGTCAAAGAAAGGCTAAAAAACACTGTGCAGCAGCTGTGAGAGAGAGGAGTGAGAAAAAATTTCAGAGAAACAGCTCTGCAGACACTAAGGTCAGTGAAGGAGGGGGAGGAGATGGTCCAGCTGCCAGGGCAGAGATTCCCCTATAGCCTGTAGAAAAGACCATGGTGATACATGTTGTCCCCCAGCAGCCCATGCTGCTGCATCCAGGAACATGCTGGAGCAGATATCCACTCTTCAGCCTGTGGAGGACCCCACACTGGAGCATGTGGGCATGTCCTGATGGAAGCTGCAGCCCATGGAGAGCACGTGCAGAAACAGGCTTCTGACAGAAGCTATAGCCCATGGAGCCCACCTACATGCAGTCGGTTCCTGGAGGACTACACCCCTTGAAAAAGACTCATGCTGGAGCAGTTCCTAAAGAATGACAAGCTGTGAGAATGACCAATGTTGCAGAAGTTCATGGAGGACTGGTGTCCTATGGGAGGGACCTCACACTGGAGCAGGGGAAGGAGCAGCAGAGAGGAGTTGTAATGGACTGACTGCAGCCCCTGTTCCTCATCCCCCTAAGCAGCTCGGAGGGGAGGAGGTAGAAGAGTCAGGAATGAAGCAGCAAAGGTTAGTCTGGGAAGAAGAGAGGATTGGAAGGAAGCAAGTTTTACTTTTGTCCTTGCTTCTCACCACCCTGCTCTATTTCTAGCTGGCAGTAGATTAAATTATTTTTCCCCAAGTCGAGTCTGTTTTCCCTGTGACAGTAGTTGGTGAGTTGTTACCCTGTCTTTATCTTAACCTATGAGGTTTTCCATCTTATTTTCCTCACCCTGCTTTGAGGAGGGGGACTGATGGAGCATCTGGGTGAGGGTCCAGAGGCAGCCAGGGTCAGCCCAACACACCTACTACCAAGAGATTACAGCTCCCTGTGTACATGTGAAGGCAACATGTTTCTCCAAACTGTGAGGTGTACTCTCTAAGTGTTACAGAATAACTGTCAGCACAGTTTTATTCGGTAATACTCTGCAATTAGAGATGCAAAAAGAGGCAGGAGAGTGGAAGGTATTGTTTGAAGGTCTTTGAATATCAACTTTCTTAGAGCACAAGAGGAAGAGAGATGAGCTGTTTATCATTTGTTCCACTTCAGTCATTTTTCTCATGATTCAATAAATACAGAACAGGAACAGCAGGAGAAGCTAAAAAGCAGAACGATGAAGTAAAGACCTAGCACCAATGACATGATTCAGCATTCTCCATCCTGTGTCTTTTTTTGCCAGTTCTAACAGTGATGCGTTTGTTCTAGTAAGGTAAAGAAATGAGAATATATCTCACAAAGGTGAGGAATGCTATGTAAAGGACAAATAAATTGCATGAGTTTATTCACTTTTTTTCATAAAAACCACCAGAAATTGTCTGGGTTCAGTTTAGAATAGTTCCAGATCTATTTGTTCAGGATTTCCTTAATTACTTCTTCCTACAAACTAAAATTCACCACAAATGGTTCATGAACAATGTTTGATCCCTGTATTGAAATTCTCAATTACTACTTTGTTTGCTTAGGTACTTGGGTAACCTTTGAAGCCAGAGAACTAGAAATAAAGAAACTTTTAATGATGCTCTTTATATGACTTTGAAGGCTTATAAATTTGAATGAATTCTTGGGCAACTGGTCAAGATTTCTGAATGTGGTAATGTGTGGTAAAGAAAATGACCTTCAGTGAGCTTATTGGGTGAACATCAGAGTGTAGCCTGGTCACAGGTTTCTAACTCTACATTTGTTTCTGTTAAATGATACTAAATAATATATTAAAATTCTTGGAATATGATGTTGGTTTAAATGTTATTAAAACAGCCATCATAATGCTGCTGTAAGATTACAAATTATGAGAGCTCATGTCCAAAAACTCCTACAATGTGCATGTTTGAAGACGACAGATTTTATGAAGTATAAACATTTAAGTAAAAATAAGAACTGTTTTTAAAAGTATTTGTTTAAAAACATCTACCGTCTGAATTTTGATACTGTGTAGTGTGTATAAAACCATCTTAACCTCAGCCTTCTATAATTTAGAAACACTGCAGTATTGGCTGCTAGAAGGAGGCACATTGCCGGCCTTTTTCTTAATGCAAGACCTTAATTGCATGAAGTTAAATAAAACATGTGCTTCATTACTATCACCAGGGCTCTTATCTTTTCAGCCATTATTTGCTTTACTGAGGTGAAAAGGACTAGGATGTATTCCTTACATTGTTCTTAATACAGTGTATATAAAATGCCATACTACCAGGTGTTGAATTAAAAACTGGCAAGAATGCTACATGGACACATTTCCATTTGGTCAATTTTATTTTGCTTGTTGTTTGAAAAAACCCCAAAACAAACAAACACAGATTACATTTAATGTGGAGCAAACACCAAAAGACATCTGAGCTGATGTGAAGGCTCAGCGCCAGCATATGAAGTGGTCCAACCCTCTCCTCTCAATTTCCTTCAGCGGCAGCACAACGCTGCTTTCCCTGGAAGAGGCTCCAGTCCTCCACTGACTCCTCACCCTGGGGATGTGGCTCCCTAAATCATCAGCAACAAAAAAAAGTCCCTATAGAAAGTATTTTCTTTCTATAGTGTTCAAGGCAACACAGTTGGGCTGTGTTTGTAAGTCACTTAAACCACGTTGAAGAAAGACTTCATTCAAGATGACAGCTTTTCTCCTGGCAAAAATTATCTCGTAAGGCTACAACTGTGAAAACATGCTTTGAGAAAAACATAATGCAAATGAAAGAAACTTAGTGACTCTTGCCAGATCATTGTGTTTTCCAAAGAGTGAAGATACTTTTTTTATAAAGTAAACAGAAGTATTTTTCACTATGAACATACAAGTTTACCTTCTTAATAATTTTTCCAAATCTTGTTTCAAATGCAGAATGCAGCTTCTTGTTTCCTAAGCATTTTTTCTTGTCTAGGACAAGCTGAACCTATTTATTTGAGCTAAAATATCATTTCAGTTTCTGACCTGAATGCAAAGCATTGGCAAATAAAGCCTGCTTCAAATAGCTGGCGGTAACAAATATCTTTGCTTGGAGCAGAATACTTCCATAGATGAAAGACAAATTTGAGGGTCAATGGGTTGGTACATTATGTTATTCCAGTAGTTTTATAGACTCATTTTCTGGTTAGCATATATCAAAATGGTACAGTGAGTCAAGATGATGCAAAGACATTGATGAAATGTCTTGACCCTAGAGTAGCTCGGTGACAACAGAGGAGAAGGGAGAGTTTTGTCTGAAAGCCTAGAAATTTTTGCAAGCCACAGGTTGACAGGCTCTAAGGGTCCTGTGTATGTATTTTCAGCCAAAGTAACTGCAGTCATCTTGTAGAGTTTTAGGGAGGTTTTGTTAGACGAAATGGCATAACTCGTCACAGCTCCAGCATGTTAAGGTTAAGTGTGAGAAAAAATAATTAATGAGCTAGAAGAAGACTGTTTCTGCTCGTTATCTGTTGTGTGGAATTTTAGGGATGTTTTGGGGCTTTTTCCTCTGCACCGTCTAAAAAGTCCTAAATCTTGTCAATTGACAACTAGTTAGATGATCATTAACATTTAGGTGACTTGAGCTATATTCTTGCTGAACCCCACAGATTTTATATGTAAGAAATCAACTGGTTTCATGAAATGTTTTTGTATTTTGTAGAGTCTATTAAAATTCTTTGCAATAAAACACTTGTGAAAAATACAGATATTTTACTGACAGATTTCCTAATTGATAGAACTGTAGCTAACTCTTCTGAAGTAAAACGGAAATTCTAAAAAGTACCTCAGTACATTTAGGATGAATTTATGTGTTGTGCTCTGAGTTTATGCTTTGCAGGTGCATCATACATGTTACAAATTCTTTTAATGGTTCCTTCAGTGGTGCCTTGAGGTACACTTCTACATGTCTTGTTGTGAAAAACAGGGCATATGGACGTTAACTGAACATTTCTTTATGCAACATTTCATTCTACAGCTCTTACTTTGCATAGTTCTTGCTTGTGCAAAGAATGGCATAGCTGACACCAAAATAATTGTCTAAGTAAACAATACCCACAGTAACGGGGGCTGTAAGAACATTCCTTTGCATGAATTCATTCTAGGCAGTAATTCAAATATTGGCTTAACAGAGCACAATGAGATGCCAATAAGTGCATTCTCTTATTCTTTTTCCTTTAAATGTACTAAAGAAAAACTGGAGAAAAAAAAATAGATTCCTCTTTTTGTGATGTGAGAAAGAGAAGTACGCACGTGTTGCTGCATTTGATATATTTCTAAATCTGCTTTTAACTTCTCCTTTAAAAAGAACTGGAGACACTGTAATTACCCTGGAAAGCTTTTTGTAATTACCTGCTTTTCTAAATCTTTTCACTGGCTGAAACAGAAATGGCCTTGTCTCAGAACAGCTAATGACACCAGTTCCCCCTTTTTCATTTCTAATCCTGTGACGTATAATTTTCCCGTTCATGTAGTAACTAACGTTAAGAAAAACCTTAAATAATCGCCTTTTCAAAACATTGCCATCTTCATTCTTCTTGTATAACATTTTCTACGTCCTCTTCCTGCTTTTGACAACACTTGTTCAGGATGGAGAGGACAAGAAGGCTAAGATGACAGTGAGTAACTGGAATGAAGCTTGAAAAATATTACTTTTCTCTCAAAGGTAAGTTTCTTGGCTTTGTAATAAGAAAACCTCTTTAATCAAAAATGGTGGGGCAAGTAAGCTCAAGGACAAGAACCTCTGACTTGCAGCCCAATACCGGTGTTATAAACGCTAAGAAAAGCATGTGGGGCTGGATTCCATGGCTACTTGGTTGATGTCATGAACAATTATGATGCATACTGAATAAAATGTAGTTGACTGGGTAATTCCAACAAACCCTGTGTATCACATACTAACATCAAGCAGGAATTGTGAAGGAACAGTCTCAAATGTAGAGGAACAGTTTCAAATGAGATTAAATGTGTTTTCATAAAATTAAAACAGTAGGCATAATAACATTATATAAATCATCTTTCAAGAAGGAATGCTGAACGAGTTGATGAATGATTTAAAGAAACATAGTGGTGCTATTGCTTCTGTAGCACTTACTGCATTTCTTTTGAAATACTATTTGCTTTATTATCCATTAGTGCACTGAAACAGGCATTTTTCAGAACATAAATCTGACTTTTTTCCCCTTTTAACCAGCAGTGAAGCACATCAGTATCACAAGCCACATTAGAATTTGATCAGGGAGCCTTTTTAGAGAAATGCCAAGGAGTTCTTCATTTAAAATGCAGAACATACAAGATCTCAAACTACTAAAAAAAGTGCACAGAAATAGGACACTTCTGTTGCAGTACCTTCCATAACTCTCTAACCAATAGGAGGCATTGCTGAATTCTCTGCTTTTCATATGAAGACCTCCATCAAGTGACAGTTCAAAAACTTGAGCAATGAGAGTTAGTAAAAGCAAACTCCTTTCTCATTACGGCTGCAATTATAGTTCTGGAAAATAGCCCAGGGAGTGCTTAGCTGGATAACAAGAACTTGCATATCTCAGCTTTCTTGACAAAGCTTTATTTAAAAAATTTGCTTTCAAATTCTCCTCGTAGCACCTGTGTTATTTAGGAGTGAAATGCAAATAGTTATCCCACAGCAGCTCTCACTGTTATCAGCTATAGGTGTTTATTAAAAAAAAAATCTCTTTTCTATTTCATGCCATATGATTTCTTATTCAAAACCTTTTGGTTTAGCAAATTGCATCAATAGGCTCATTTTCTGGTATTTACTGATAGATTAGAGTAAGGTGAAGACAAATAAAAGCCTGCAGAGCATTCTGTAATGCTGTCTCAAATGAAAGCAAACTAGGTTTTGTTCACTGACGTTATTGAACTGAACTTCATGCAATTTGTTCAAGTTCTTCCCATTTGGAAGATGATATCCTGGTTCACCCAGCCACAACAATAAATGTTAAAGTTTCTTGTTTTCTGGTGTGTGGAGTTAGCAGTTGCGTAACCAGAGAAGAAAACCTGCTGGAAAACTGCTGTCCCAGAAGACAAGAGTTGCCATAGCACTCTGGAAAACAACCATGACTACTCCAAGCCATTCCTGATAAAGCTGCAACCTGGGACCATAGTGGAGTAATTCTTTACAGTGATGCAAGTGTTATTGATGGAGATTGAAGTCATCAAAGAAATAATAGCAAGAATACTTTAACTTTGTTCTAAACAGGCCACAGATTTCTGTGGTCCTGATTTATAAAGCCCTTGGTTAACATGGTCTGTTATGGATCACAAATATAATAAATAAGCTTTATAAATATGAGACAGTGCTAACAAAATAATCAGGGTCTTCAGTCTCTAAGAGCAGCTGCTTCTATCACAACAGAAACACAAAAGGTCTGTTGTGTTTACCAGAAATTCTCCTTATTCTTGTGTATCCTGTTTGCTAATGCTCTATCTGAGCTCTTCAGCTGCTGTGCAAACAGGTATTAGGCCTTCCTTTCACCAGCCCCCCAAACAACATTTATAAGGTGAAACCGTAAAATCCCACATAAATCTGAAGCTGTTGGTTTAATACTTAAAATTAAATAATGTGTTCCAGACTATATTCACCCATGTATCCTTTTTGATAATGACTCACGCTGGTACAGAGACCAATGTGTTCATCTGATAATTATAAACAACATACCTGGGCATTTAATTTAGAGTAGATCCCTTCAATAGCTTTTCCTGAACAAATGAAAGAATGATGTTGTGAGTATAGCATGTAGCAACCTCAAATTAGCCTTCAAAGGTATTATATTCATATACTAACCAACATTGTATCTCATAAGGATAATCTTCCCATCATAAATGTAATTATACAAGCACTGTAGTTTCTTAAAAATGCAACACTAGGAATTTGTAAGCTAACAAGTAACGTTGCATTGCTATTGTGTGTATACTGCAGGTTTTTATGCTAAAATTTTCTGTGTGAACGCTGAGCAGGAGATTTTGGTTTCATACATCAGAATTTTTTGAAAGTTTTAAAATTATATCAGTTTTAAAAGTCAGTAACAGCTGTTACTGACAAGCAGCTGTTACTACTCTTAAGTATTGTATGGAGGAACAGAAGGTTTTCAGGAATAGACAGCATGGATTCACCAAAGGAAATCGTGCTTAAATAATTTGATACCCTTCTCTGATGGTGTAACTGGCTGGGTAGATGACAGGAGAGCACTGGATGTTGTCTACCTCTACTTCAGCAAGGCTTTTGACACTCCTATAACATCTTCATAGGTAAGCTCAAGAAGCATGGGTTAGTTGAGTGGAGAGTGGGGTGGATTGAGAACTGGCTGAACAACAGAGCTCAGAAGGTTGTGATCAGCAGTGTAGACTCTAGTTGGAGGCCTGTAGCTAGTGGTGTTCCTCAGGGGTCAGTACTGGGTCCAGTCTTGTTCAACATACTCATCAAAGACCAGGATAGAGGGACAGAATGTACCCTCAGCAAGTTTGCTGATGATGCAAAACTCTGAGGAGAGGCTGACACATCAGAAGGCTGTGTTGTCATTCAACAAGACATGGACAGGATGGAGAGTTAGGTGGAGGGGAACCTCATGATGTTCAACGCGGGCGAGTGTAGAGCCTTGCACCCTGGGGAGGAAGAACCCCATGCACCAGTACAGGTTAGGGGTTGACCTGCAAGAAAGCAGCTACGCAGACAGGGAACTTCGGAGTCCTGATGGACAACAAGTTCATTATGAGCCATTAGTGTGCCCATGTAACGAGGAAGGCCAGTGATCTCCTGGAGTGCATTTAGAAGAGCAGCAGGTCAAGGGAGGTTCTCCTCCCTCTCTCCTTTGCCCTAGTGAGGCCACATCTGGAGTGCTGTGTCTAGTTCTGGGCTCCCCAGTGCAAGAGAGACAGTGAACTACTGAAGAGAGTCCAGCAGAGGGCTACAAATATGTTAAGGGGACTGGAACACCTTTCTTACAAGGAAAGGCTGAGAGGCTTGGAACTGTTTAGCCTGGAGAAGACAGAGAAGAGACTTTACCAATGCTTATAAAAGGGTGAATGGCAAGAGAACGGGACCAGTCTCTTTTCAGTGGTGCCCAGTAACAGGACAAGCGGCAATGGACATGAACTGGAACGCAGGAAGTTCCACCTAAACACAAGGAGACACTTCTTTAAAGGTGACAGAGCACTGGAACAGGCTGCCCAGAGAGGTTGTGGAGTCTCCTTCTCTGGAGAAACCCCAAACCCACCTGGATACATTCCTATGCAACCTGCTCTAGGTGAACCTGCTTTGGCAGGGGAGCTGGACTAGATAATCTCCAGAGCTCACTTCCAACTCCTACCATTCCATGACTCTGATTTTCATATGTTCTACCTCCATTTACTACATCAGTTTCAAAACTGTATTTTAACGTGTTAGGAAATACACATTAAGTGCTAAATTAGTTTTCTGCCTTTCTCAGATGCCGGCTGTGTGAGCTCTTCAGGTGCTCAAGGATGTCTATGAGGGTAAATAAATCATTCAGTTTATCTGGATGACTCAAGATGCCGTTTTTCTTGGTTACTTTTGAAATTTGGAATATTTTGTAATACTTGTAATACTGTTTGATAAATCTAGCTAACCCGAACCATTCAAAGCAATGGTGATAAAGCTTCAGAACTATTGTACACAGCTGTAGGGAGGACAGCTACGACAAATGCCTTTTAATATACACTTAAATACTGTCTAACCGTTTGGACGCTTCCCTCACACAGCACACAGAACAGCTACAGCTACAGCTACTATTATTCCCTACCTGAAGGGAAGTTGTAGACAGGAGGGGGATGGGCTCTTCTCTCAGGCAATTTGTGACAGGACAAGAGGGCACAGCCTGAAGCTGCACCAGGGGAGGTTTAGGTTGGACATTCGGAGGCACTTCCTCACAGAAAGGGGGATTAAACACTGGAATGGGCTGCCCAGGGAGGTGATGGAGTCACCATCCCTGGAAGTGTTTAAGAAAAGACTGGATGCCACACTTAGTGGCAGGGTTTAGCTGAGTGGTGGTGGTAGGTCACAGGCTGGACTCGATGATCTAAGAGGTCTTTTCTAGCCTTAATTATTCTATGATTTTATTTCCTAATGGTTGGAAAATCGCTAAACTGTAAAGTAAATACCTTTATCCCCTTCCATAGAAGGAACTCCCCTCCTGAGCCGCCCGTTCCACGCAGCTAAGACACCGCTGAAAATCAGGAGGTGACACTAACGCGGAGCGCCGCGCCCACTTCTGCAGCCCCGTCGGAACTGGGGGGAACCTGCGCTGTCGGGTGAGCTCCCCCCTGGTCTCCCTCCCTTCCTTGCGGGGGCGGCGGGCGGTACCCCACAGCGGGGCTCCCCGGGGGGCAGCCCCGCAGCCCTGGGCTCGCAGGGGGAGCGGAAGGAGGCGGCACAGGGGGCGCCCGATCCCGCTCCCGCTCCCGGTCCCGCTCCCCCGGCTGCTCCGCCCCGCACCGTGCGGGACGGCGACGGCCTCGGCTCCCAGCCCGGCCCCAAATCGGCCTCTTCCCACCGGCGAGGGGCGCTGCGGGGCGGCGGCGGCTGCTGGAAGGCGGCGCGGCTCCGGCTGAGTTCGGCGGTACAGCCGGCAGCAGCTGGAGAGGTACAGGGGGTGCGCCCGCCGGGCGGTGGGGGCGGCTCCGCTCCCGATGGGGATGGCTGGGTGCTAATCCCCCCGGGACAGGCTGCTCCAGCCCTCCCCAAGGGCAGCGGGAGCCCAGGGGGGCTGCGGGAGGAGCGCGGTTCTGCGGGCGGGGAAGGGGCGAGGCTGGCGGCGGCTGCTGCTGCAGGGCTGCACCTGCGGGCGGCCGGGCGCCTCTGCCCGCACCCTGCGTGCGGCTGAGTGAGCGAGTGAGTGAGTGTGCGGGATCTGCTGTGCGTGGCGTGATGTGTGCGCTCCGTGCCTGAGCCGGGAGCCCGACTTCACCTTCCCAGCTCCATCCAGCCGCGGAGTTGACATCAGCAGCCTCAGCGGCGATGCTGCTACTTCTCTGTGGTTTTCTGCTCCCGCTGAGGTTGCTGGTAAGTCTCTCTTTCTTAATAGCAGCTGTTTCAGGTGGTTTTTATTCCCCTAAGAAGGACTCGAGGGAGTGGAGGAAGAGGAGGAGAGGGGTACCCGGGGAGGTTGTTGAGTCGCCAGCCCTTGAAGTGTTTAAAGGGCGTATATAGATGAGGTGCTTGGGGATATGTCTTAGGGGTGATAAAGATTAGAGTTAAAGGTTGGACTGGATGATTTTACAGGTCTTTTCCAACTTAGGTGATACTGTGAGGAGGAAGGAGCCTGCAGCGCGTTCCTGGCAGAGGACGAGTGCCGCGCTGGGCTTGTCCGGCCGGGGGGCTGCGGCTCCCCCGGAGCGGGGTGAGCTGGCCCTACTCGCCCACCCCGGGGAGAGAGGGTGCTCCTGGCGTTCAGAACCTGACGTGAAACCTGCTGGCACGTTTAGTTGGGTTTTGGGGTTCGATACTTTCTGCCATTCGTTGCTATGAAACTTGAAGGTGGTGGATGTTGCCCATCAGTGATGCAGTCTGTGGTTGTTTTGTGGAAGGGGTGATAAGAAACAGGCAATGAATTGTTCTTTCTCTTCATCACCGAGTAGGTGAGTGATTCTGTGGCACTCAGGTGAAGAAAAGCTCTCAGTTGTTTGCTACCTGAAGTTTTCTTTCAGGTTTTTGTTTTGAAAAAAAAATAAATATATAGCTTACTTATTATACATACTTTTTATTATATGGCTACACAAAGAAAGGAGTAAATGATGGAGGCAGAGACCCACTTATATCAAGTAGTTTGAGTTACTTGGTAGTTACGGAGTGCAGCTAGCCAATATGCATTTCAACATTCGCAGTGTGGAGTTGTACCCCAAGTAATAGTAAGTTAGGGTATTCTGTGCCTCAGAATTTGTGATTTTTGGAAAGGCTTGGAGGGGTTGATGAGCAGTCAGCCAAGGAGTAGACCTTTACATGAATGTGAGAAGATAGAGCAGCAGGTGGGAAAATTACCTCTAAGGTGCACGAGTATTACTGGTTTTGCTGCAGGCACTTTAGGTGAGAGAGATTTACATGGAAGGTGCAGCCCACTGCAGAATGTAAAACATTTTAAAGCCCCTTGCTCTACAACCTCTCAGAACATATGTTGTCTTGAATGGATCCAAAAGAATGAGAGAAGTGATTGGATCATTGCCTGGAAATACCAATGTGAGGGATAATGGGCACTTAAACCAGAAAAGGCTTAACAACCTACAATGTTGAACATTTGAAGTTTGACATCCTGAGACTAGACTGGGGGGTGAGGAGAGGGGGCAGTTTTTTAAAGTAAATTATACTAATTAGGCAAATTCTTTAAGTTTTTTGTCATTAAAATACTTTAAACTAAGGATGTAGTCTTTTTTTTTCTAAATGCAGGTCTATTTTTAATATGGCTTAGTATGGGGAAGCCTTACAGACTACATGTAGGGGAGGCTGGAACAAGTGATCATAATGAACTCTAATTACCTGCATTAGACACATAATCAGGAAAGCTGTGTCATCTCTGAGAGCACATGCTCCTTATACTTTCCATTTCTTTCACTTCCCCCAAGTTTCTTGATGTAAAAGGGCTCAATAATATTGATGGTTAACCTTTGGCTATATGCTTTTCTGTATATCTCTAGTACAAACTATTCCCCAAAGCCAATTATTAGATCCAGGGGTCTCTGTGCATCTGTCTTGCATTTAAGCAATTAAAGTGAAGCCCTGGAAGGTGAGAGTTGCAATGGAGTTGCTGTTCACAGACCTGAGTAAGGTTTGAGCAATGTGGTTTGAAAGGCTGGAGGTGTGGGTATTTCCAGACAATATTGTTGCATTTAATCATTTGAAGTGATTCAACACGTATATGTTTCCAAGCTGTCTTCAACCCTGTGTTTGGCCTTAAGAAATACTTATTAGCATGTTTTGGCTTTTATATATTTCATGGTAGTTGAAATCTTATCTTCTTTTGGGATGTAGAAATGCTTATTTAGAAAAGATTCCATGTGAATTTGGGTTGTAGCTGTATTTCTTAGAGTGGAGAAACAGCAGATATGAAAGATCTTACTGATCAATTTTCAGTATGATGTTGCAGTCATATAGTTTTTTGCCTGTCTACAAAACATACTCTGATTACATAATGTTCTCTCCTCTAAATCTCCTTATCAAGAGAGACTAATTTCATGTGTGATGATTAACTGCTGTCTATTAGAAGACATTTGGTGGGGTGGGGAGGGGGAGAATCTGCTGGTAGAGCAATAGCTGAAGACAGCTGCAGTGCAGGATTGCTCTATGACAGACCACATTGTTTCCCTGTTCTTTATTGGTATTGCCTTGCCTACATTTACTCTGCCTTTTAATCAAACTTCCTTCATACCAGGGATGAGCACACTGATGTGTTGTCCCAGCACCTGGAAACTTAGGAAAGTGGAATAGGAAAAAATGGCTGGAAGAGTAGCCCTTGAAGAACAGTGTGGTTTTGAGCCCAAGGGTGGTAGGTAAGGAGATGTATTTGTGGTAGGCACAGGAAGCTGCTATGTGCATATTTCACTTTCTATTTTTAGAGTAGTTTTTCCTCATCTATTTATATAGAAGGGCCATATAAACATATACATACAATGCATACCAGCAAACAACGTATACATACAAAATATGCCAACGAAGTCTCCTGCCTTCTTCCCGTTTCCAACAGGCTGGCTCTGACTGTCCTGAGTGTGGCTGAGTGGCCCTTTTCTGTGTGGCTTTCCACATGCTGAGGCACAGCTTCAAAGCTGAATAAATTGCTCAGGAACTGAATTTGTCTGAGTTTTTTTATCTTTACCTCAGCCTCCCCTGAAATTTCTTGGTAATTCAATTACTCTAATCTGTACCTTTTTATTTTCACTGTAACTTTTCCCTGGGTATGCTTTTTATATTGCTTAGAAACGTAAATGGATATCGGAAATGAAATAAAATTCCATTGTGGTTTGCACTGTGTTCCACAAATGAGTATTAACAGGAATCTCCTTAAATGAAGAGTTTATTTTTAGGAGAGTTGCTCTGCATCTTCACTTCAATGTATCTCTGGAACATTTAAATTCTCTGAGGCATCCCTCATTGTTTACATGCAAGTTCTCTTTTCAGTCATTCTGTGTCTTGGTTCCAGATGAATTTGTCATAGCTTTTATTACTGAGAAGTCACCTTTCACCACAGCCCCTTCAAGTGAGAAAGACTGTGCTTTTATGAGTGACTGCATTATGCGTTGGAATAACTTGTGATCTGAATGCAGCTGAGTTTATTAGTCTCTCTCCACTGGCACACTGATAACTTTGGGATTATACTGATACCTTTTGCCTGTACAGCCTCACAAACTGTGCAAGTAGCAGTATATCGACAGGTGGGAGAAAAAGTGTTCACAGCATGAGTGTCTCCAAGTTTTTATATAAATGTATTACAGGGGTGGGGAGAATGCAGGAATTGTCTGCAGCACCAATGCATTTCTAGGAGAGTGGAGCTTGAAGGAAATGTGGGGAGTTTTTTATACGTGTGATGTGGAAGTTGCAGGGTGTTATCTAAATACTGTGGAAGCAAACATCCATGACCATGGGAACATTGTTTCTAAGGATTCTGCTATTAGACAAATTTCTGGGAAAAAACACTGTTTCAAAGCAAGCCATTTGTCATTTGGAGATTGTTTTTCATTTGCAGTCGCTACATGGCACAGCTGATGTCACCTTACTTTTGGGGGCATTGCAGAACTGTAGAAAAGGTCAGAGGTAGGAAGAGATGTGCTTAATATCGCTTCTAAACGCTCATGCCTTTTTCTGGATCTTTACACAAAATCCCTAGTGCCCAATGGGCTCAGGAAAAGAAAAATGGGGAAAATAAAGAACTGAATACCCATTCTCACAGTATTAAACCTGCTTAAAATAATAAATACGCTAATAACACCAAGGATGCCAAGTGCTTATATATGTGTGACTTCAGAAGGTTGAGAAGTGTGACACATTCAATTAAATAAAGATCTAGTATAGGAATTGCCATCCATTCACTGTAGGCATTAGCACAGCAATAATATTAACTGCATTATGGAGTGTGTTAATGTGGAGAGGTGAGAACATAAGATTTGTATTGGGAATAGGGAATTTTCATCTTGTGTAAAGTAATCCAGAATATAATTGAAGTGAATATTGTTGAAACCCATGGATTTTAAACTTATCCGGCACTTACATTGGAGATTAATAGTAAAAAATTGCAGTATAGCTTTCTGCAGTGATATGTTGTGTTGCAGAAAGCACTCTTTTTTCCAACAGCTTTTTCTGCACTAGCTGCTGTTTCTGTAACATTTTTCACAGCTGCCAGCTGTAAAACAGCTTCTTTGACTTTTGGTATGCTCTGGAGTTAAAGTACAAGTATATACTTCTATCTTTTTGGTTTATACATGTATTTTAAGTAGACTAAAATGATAGAGTAGTGGAAATGTCCATTAAGTATTGACATCTGTATCTAGATTAGAGCCTTCTCCATTGTTATTACAAGTCTTACGTTTTAGAGGGAAAAATAATGAAGCTGTGGCTATGTATTTAATGGGACTGTTGGTTTTAGTCCTGTCTAGTTTCAAACCCTTGCTGTCAGAACAATATGGACAAGTGGAATGCAGTCAGGAGAAGAAAAAATGCATTAGAGAATAATGATTTATTAGGTAAGAGAGAAAACTAATAAGAGAGAAGGCTATACTTCCTTGCTATTTTGTGTTTCTGCAGCAAAATTATTATGGCACCAAAGAAAGGTGGAGAAGTATGAGTAACCTGTGCAAACACAAATGTCAACTGGCTGGTACAGGGGTGAGTAAGGAGTGCCTTTAAAGACTAGGGTGTGAAGAATTCTGCATGTCATGGTGCTGCTGGTATATTTGTAAGCCCTGTGCTTTCACTAGTATACTTTTGTCTGGGTTTTGCTTTTCTAAGTGCAGAACCTGAGCAGAAGCTATTTAGGTGAATTTAACTGTGTATTCTTCCAGTCTATGGTCTGTCAGGATTTCAGACTTAAAACAACATTCCTTTGGATTTCCTATTTTTCCTGAATGTCTTTAGGCAGGCATTTGTTTTGGTTATGATTTTGACAATCTTAAAGGGAATTGTTTAAACAGTGTCATCCATGATAAGCCCCTTTTGTTGAAAACCTAACTTTTTAAATTTTTTTATGAGACAATCTGTGATTTGGCAGGAGTTTGCAGCTTGCCATGAAATCACTTTGAACCTTGACCTTACCAATGACATTTCCCTTCTATGTGGGAGAGAGCA
>WEIS01051468.1:0-14453 GCA_013389965.1 Todus mexicanus | reverse complement strand
TGATCCTTACCTGGAAAGATGAAGGAGGGGAAAGAGAAAGGGGAAAGAAAAAAACCTATGATCTCTGACACTAATGAAATCCCTCTTTGCATTATGTTTCCTTAAGTGATTGCTGTCTTTTGCCATCTTCCATTATCTTTAATTTTTTTAATTAGAATATAGCTACTATTTTATCATTTTTAAACTTTCTTAACTGCCTTAAAAATTACCCTTTGATGTTATGGCAGGACGTGACATTTTCTACGATATTTTTTCAGCTCAGAGTTAACCCTGGATCTATAATCAATTAAATTGTATCTTTATACACAGAATCTGGATATTTTGGCCTTCTCCCAAACTCAGTGAAAACAATGGGACTTTGAACAGCTATCTTACTGGCAGCAGGGAAGGATAACACTGGTTTTAGAACTCTTTCCTGTGAGGATTTCCAAATGAAAGTTGTGTTAATTGTGACTCTTCTCCTGTGAATCTGGCATTAAGTCATGGCACAAAAAGAAAAATGAAATTCACTTTCTTAACAGCAGCAATGTCTAGAGCCAGTCTATAGTTAAGCCAGACACAAGTATTTTGACGTCTGTTTCTCAAATTCAGGACATTCTCCTTTTTAAGGCTTGCTCACTCAGTGTGACAGTGTGCTTAAATGAAATATGAAGTCCGGTCTTTGCTGTGCTATGGTAATTCCCATAAAATATTGCTCAGTGGTCATAAAACAGTTCTCTTAAATCACAGGCTAAAATGCATTACTTTTGTCTATAGGGAGAAAACAACTGATTTCATTAAAACAGAGAATCATGAAGATAAGAATATTTTTATTATACTACTTCCAGTATTCTTCGCAATACCTATAGGAACTATGTGCACCATTTAAATGCTGGAGGAAATTCTCTATTTGTCAGTAGAGCCTGGACAAATAACTGAAGTCCATATTTTCTTCTCAGACCATGACTGCAGCATCTTAATTGATCACTGTGAGGAGTTGCTGTTTAATTAAAGTTGCATGTGAAGGATCTAAATCAGTGAATTTGTATCTCTGCTTTAGAATAAAAAGCTATTAACTGCCCCTAGTCTAGATTACTGAACATCTTGTTTCTCTTATGTTAGTACAGGAACATTTAATAAGATCATAGTGGCCTGTGTAAATTTTTAAAGTTTTTCACATGCGATGAAATTCACTGTTGTCTATAAAGATTGCGTCTCTTCTAGTAAATCAAGGTTATAAAACAGCTTTTCATTTCTACAGTGAACACTTTGTAAAGAAAAGCACACTAGATAAGGCGTT
Source organism: Todus mexicanus (assembly GCA_013389965.1). Taxonomy (NCBI): domain Eukaryota; kingdom Metazoa; phylum Chordata; class Aves; order Coraciiformes; family Todidae; genus Todus; species Todus mexicanus. Next base: position 13,174 of record WEIS01051468.1, on the reverse strand, counting down.
TTATCATGAAGCCCTGATTGTTCAAGGCTTGGAGTAATTGCAGCTTCTGCTGGCATCAGTCAGGATTGTGAATGTCCAGAACCTCTCAAAAATCAACATCTAATATTATTTGAACCAGACAGTGACTTAGTTGTTCAGTGCCCTTGCTGGAAGAGGAGGGAGTCCTCTTTAAAAAACAAACAAACCCACGAACAAACAAAACCCCCAAAACCAAACCTCAGCTTTGTTCTCACATGGGAAACTCCCTTTGAGGTTTGACCTCAAGCAATAGTTCATTAAAAGATTGCAAACGAAAGCAATAGGAATGATAGTGAACTAAGGCTCGCCATCTGCAGTCTGTTCATCCTGAGTTCCTTGACTGTGGTGTTTACATTACTATCACCTAAAAAGAGATTGTATGGTGCAGTGATAGATGATTCTGAACTTGTGCAAGACAGCCAACAAGTCTTGTAACCATGCTGTGTACAGTCAATACCATGGTTAAGCTGGCATTTCAAGAGAGAAAGGAAAATGAAGCACAGCATCAGAGAATTTTCGTAGGTAAATAGATGAAAAGCTATATGCTGCCACCTCTACCTTCTCAGCTATGTCACTGAAATTTCCTGTATAAAGCTGGGTTAAAAATAATAATAATAATACTGCAATTGTATAGGTCAAGAAGAGGAGTGTAAACCATGTCTTTAAACAAACCCACATGAACACCAGAAAAATCTTTAAAATAATAGGCTGGCTTCATCTATTACCACATTTTCTACCCTAATATACTTTCCTACAGTAGACATGGCCAAATGAACTGGTGCGGAATAATCCTTCACCACATCATGCATTCAAGAAAATGTTGCAAAACACAAGTGCATCTCCAGCAGGAATACAGTATCATTCAAATGCCATATCAAAGCAGGAATGTTTTTGCAGTGATCCTTCGGTTATATCCAAGTTTTGTTATTGGCTTATTTGCCTGCATAATTTAAATGCATGACTTCAATGTTAATGAAAATTAATTTGGGTTTTCAATTAACAAACAATCCTACACGCTCAAACTTACTTCTCTTTGGGGTTTGTTTTCAAGCAGGGCTGGATGTAAACACAAACTTTATATGTATCATTTAGTGCTCCTAAGACTTTCTTCAGACTTAAGAGTCCGTAGATGGTTATGTTGGTATTAAAATGATAATAATAAAATTATTTTCCAGAATAATAAGATAAACTACTATTATGTCATCTAGGATACATAATTCTTACAATAGTATAAATTGTATTTCAGTTTTTTTAATAGCCTCTTGTACAAAATTGCTTGTAGTAAGAGAACTTACAACACTGTAGGGTAAATATTATTTAAATTAAGTAACTTATGCTCATTTTATTATCATTTTGAAACATGTAGATGCCCAATACTACTTAAACAATTTCAGAACCTGGAAAGCTTACCATACATGCCAACTCTACTACTAAATATTTATACCTACCCACAAAAAACCTACACATTTATCACCTTTTGTTTCCTCTCCACATATTGTATGTATAACACAATACCATAAAAGACACCTTTCCTTGCATATTAGAATAGCTTCTGCCATGCAATGGGACACTATCTGATCTGATGGGGTCTGCACTGAGGGGGGGGAGGAAATGCTACTTATCATTGATGGTTCTTTCTCCTTACAAAAAGCATCATAATATTTATATCTTTGTCTATGTCAGACATGTTGTGTACTTTCTTTGTTGTATATTCACAAAGGCCAAGATAATTAATTAGCAGAAAAAAAAGATAGAGGAATTAAACCTGAGATAGCATATGCCTTCCTTTCATTAGCCACTTCTGCTTCCAGAAATCAAATGGCAGAAACATACATTCCTCTTTCAGTCAAGATTGCCCCTTTGGGAGTGAGTCGAGCAGTTCATGTTAGAAGAGTCCTTTGTTCCCTTCACTTAGGGTATCGGAACACTTGGGCACCAGAGATAAATCATCTGCTGTTTGCCTTAATTTAATTTGTATTTCGCTCCAGAGCAAGGTGCTCGGAATTGCTTGATAAGAAAAATAAATAGAAGAGCTTTAAATAGTTGCAAATATTAATATCCTCTCTGACTCAGAAGGAAGCCCTATAGCAGGTGTATGAAAAGAGCTTGGAATATTGTATTTACTCAGTAATCTGAAAAAGGCCGGAACTAAAGTTCAATCCAAAATTGCATTCAGGCTGACAGTGCCTGACCCAAAACCCAAACCCATTTCTAGGTTTAGAATTCATTGCAATGGGCAGTGATGATCAACACCCCATTCATTGGCTGATGCTCTTTTGATTGCTTCTTTTCTCATAAAGAAACCTTCCTGTTCTTTTATTACCATGTTTACTTACGACCATCTATTCAGCTAAACTGGGAGTAAACTGGCTCTTAGCCTTTGCTTCCAGCTTGTTGTTGTGCCTCTCTGTCCTCTCTGTGCAATCACATCACATCAAAGTGATGTAGTTATTCCTTTCCTTTTATTTATTTTTTTTTTCTACACGGGTCATCGTCACTTACAGTCTGACAATCTGAAATTACTGAGTCACCACCAACAGACATTTAGAATTAGTCCTCAAAGTGAAGTTAAGCTGAGAACACCATTAGCCATTGTTAAAGAAAAAAAAAATAAATCTAATCACAATATTCTATTTCTGTGCCAGCGATTGGGCTGTGCCCCCCGAGCACCACCCTCTGTGCCTGCACTTGGTAAAGCAGATTACGCTTCTCCCTGCGAAGTGAAAATTACCTTCTTGTGGGGAGAAAGCGTTTAATTATGACTCTGCTTCGCCTTGTCTCCATGGTGATCCCGTGCAAACACCCGGCTTTATTAGACCTTATTTCCACCCCACCCCACCAAAGTCATCAATTAGCTCGGGGGGAGCCCCCGGGGCTGGGGGAGCCCATTGCCCAGCGCCCATTGCCCAGCGCCAGCCGCGCCCCCCTCTCGCTCTCTTTGCGGCCAGGGCTCCGGCTCCGCTCTAATCCTATTTGCAGCTTAAAGCCGCTGCATCATTTGGGCACTTACTGCAGAAAACCCGGTGGCGGCAATTCCCTGCCCGGCCGGTGCCCGCGGGCGTTACAAAGCGGCCGCCGGTCCCTGCCCGTCCCCGGCGCTGCCCGGCGGGGGGAGCGGCGCCGTTACCTGGGGGCTCCCCGGGGCCCGCGGGCTCGGTGAGGATGCTGGGGTCACTCTGCGACCTGCCCCGCGGGAGAAAGCAGCCGGTCCCTTCTTCCGATGCAGCCATGAGGTGGAGGGAGGGAAGCTCAGAGGCGGGGGGAGGAGGAGGAGGCGCTCATGGAGCCGGNTTAAACACGTCCAGTGATGGGGATTCAACCCCCTCCCTGGGCAGCCTGTTCTAGGAGCTGACTGTTTCTGTGAAAAAAAATTTCCTACTATCCAGTCTAACCCTCCCCTGTTGCAGTTTGGAACCATTCCCTCTGGTTCTATCACTAGTCACCGGTGAGAAGAGCCCAGCACCAACCTCTCTGCAATGTCCCTTCAGGGAGCTGCAGAGAGCGATGAGGTCTCCCCTCAGCCTCCTCTTCCTCAAACTAACAAGTCCCAGCGCTTGCAATCTCTCCTCAAAAGATTTATTCTCCAGGCATAAGGTTCATTACCACCGACCCCTCGATGTCCATCGCCTGTCTCCGCCCGCGGCTGCAGGAGGTGTCGTGGGGGATGTCCCGGCGGGTGGGGGGGTCCCTTCGCCTCGGAAGGCGCCGGTCCCTCTTCTGCGGAACCCGCGGGGGTCGCGGCTCAGTCGGCGGAACCAGCCGGGATCGGCTGGGACGTGCCCGGGCCGCCCCCGGTGGTGTCGTGGCAAAGGCGACCCCGCTGGTGTTGCAAAGCGGGCTAAACAGTTTAGAGGTCGTTTGTTCCAGGGGAGGTTTAGGTTGCATGTTAGAAAGCGCTTCCTCACAGAAAGGAAATCAAACACTGGGATGGACTGGCCAGGGAGGTGGTGGAGTCACCGTCCCTGGAGGGGTTTAAGAAAAGATTGGATGCTGCATTTAGTGGCAGGGGTTAGCTGATGGTAAGCTGGGTTAGGTCATAGGCTGGACTCGACGATCTCAGAGGGTTTTTCCAGCCTTAATCATTCTGTGATTCTGTGAATAACCGGGGGTGATGGAATTTGCCCTTAAAAAGTGGGTGCCAGCAGAGCCGCTGCGTGCGTGTAGCCAGTGCTCCGGGGGTATCTTCTTGGAGTTTTGACCTGCAAGAGCCAGGGATAGTTTTTAATGGCTCTCCTTGTAAAGTCCTACAGAACGCTGCACCGGTGCTTGTTAGGATTGTGTGGGTTCTCTCGTGGTTTATCAGAGCAGGGCAGTGGTGAGGAGCGAGCATTCAACCCTGGTTTTGTGGTCATACAGAGCTCTCGTTAGCTCTACCCATACCCACGAGTAGATTTCTTAGGCTGACAGAGCAGTGAAGCTGACACGCGAAGCTGACCAAGTACCCACCCTAACACAGGTAGAAATTTCCCTGATTTCAGGGCTGACACTTTGTGTCAGAAAGTTTTTTATTAATGTAGTCATTTGTTCAGATACACACTGTTTTTTACAGAAATAGACGGGAAACCTTTTGCATGTCTTCATATAAATCTAATGTGGTTTAGCCATTTCTCAAAGTAGAGGCAAATGAAGCAATTCAGGGGGTGTGTGTCTTTGGTTTATTTTTGTGAAGTTTAACCCAAAATTCACCCCATCTATAGCACCAAGAAGTGTATTTGCCTTTTTTTCTTTAAGCAGGAATTTCCAAGTTAAGGCACAGGCACACATCTGACTTGAGATCACCTCTGGGTTGCAAGTTCAATGAGGTTTGGTCAACTTGGTGATCTTTGGAGAAAAGATAAATCTCTGGGCCTGCATTTAATGTAGGGCTTGATAAGAAAAATCGTCAAAGACTCATCTGAACAGGGCTTGAGTGCCGCTCTTGGGTAATGCCTGCCCACAGCTGGGGAAGCTGCTGCATCTAGCAGAGAGTTTGAAAATTATCATGAGAATAGAAATTGAAAAATGGGTTTGAAGCAAAAAGAAGTTTCTCATTCAGCCACGACTATCCCTTCTTGCTGTGTATAAAGTAGATCCACGAGAAAACCTAACAAGTGGTAGTGTCATCACAGCTGTATCCTAATGCAATGGAATAAAAGAAGGCAGCAAAGGGCATTCCATAAGCTGTGTTTCAAGAGCTTAATGTTGCCATCTTGACACATTTTCAGTGTCGGGTTCTGTAATTTCTTCTAAGCCTTGCTAGTCAAACAGCTCATCGTAACTCCGAAAAGCCAGCTAAATGAACCATTTTTATTATGCTGTAAAACATTCCCGAGTACAAAAAGAAGCAAACAAATCCAAAACACTTGTTTAAGGGATGCTTTAAAGAGATCTGGATATATTTTGTACTCCTTTCCACCCTCAAGCCAAGCTTTTGAATTGCCATGACTCAACTTCGGAGTCATGGACTCTAAAAATTACTTATGGGGTTTTTTTCTCTGCAAACAGATAGCACCATCTGACATCGGTGCAGGGCCCAGTTTTCAGGTAAGAAATGTCCCCTTTATAGTTAAACAATAAAGTCAAATCTGATTTTAGACCTAAAAGGAGAGGGAGTAGCAAGTTTTAAATGTTTTTTTCTACATAGCTTCTAGGTCATGCTAAAAAATGCCAATGATTTCTAATGAATTCTGTGGAAGTCTCTTTGTACTTATTGATACAACTGCCTTCTGCAATGGAGAATGATACAGATTTCCTTCATAAAACATTTAATTGAAAAGTTCCGTATCAGATTTAAGCACTTGTACGAGATTGAATATATGAAAATATTTTCAACCCAAGAAAGAGTCTCTCCAAGACAGCTTTAGTCCCCTACAGAAGCACACAAGATGAGACTGGCGTATGTTTAATGAGCTCACGTATGGATTGCCTCTGTAGGGGACACCTTATAGGGTTCCCCCCTCCCCACTTGAAGGGGAAGAAAAGAAATAAGGGAGAGAGACTTATCGATTAGAAAAGGAAACTAGAACAGCTTTACTGAAAATATAATAATAACAATAATGACAAAGAAAAAAATCACTCAACAGAATTGTTCTGTTCTAACCCAAACCAGGACACTCTGGATCCTAAAATAGTCTGATAAAAATCAGTCAAATGAGGCTGGAATCTGCCTTTCTGTTATGGTTAAATCATTTCATTTCCTATCATTCCTGCCAAACCAAGCATCAAGAGACTCGGGCGGGGAACAAATCGTAGGTGCTGTGCCTACCAGCTGACGGAGCTGCCCCTAGGCCACCTTGTTACTGGCGAATGAACCATCGGCGTGTTTGTGGGAGGGGGTGCAAGAAAAAAAAATAATAGTGTCAAATTGATTAAAACTGTATTGCTAAATACATCTCTCCTGTTAAAAAAGTATGATTATCTGCATGTTTTTTACTTCAAAGTTTCATTATACAACGATGATGAATCTCTTTGCACTTTTTATTTTTATTTTTTATTTTATTTAATGCAGGCTCCGTGTTCCTTCTGGGGGTAAAGTTTTTGACAGGAAAAAAATAAATGGAAGGCAAAGTCTTTTCCTGATGTTGAAGGACCAATGCCAAAAGGAATGGAGCATTTTCGCAGAAGTAAATAGCAGCTGATGGAGGCATGTGCTAAGCAATGTATTGTGAGTATATTGATTTGTAAAGCCCTCTGAAACCAGAATGAAACGAAGCCTGGTTCTAGCTGTGGGTACTAAGCACCTGAAAAATTATCCTTAGGTTCCCTTTAACTACTCGATGTGATTCTATAAATGTCACAAACAAAAATATTTGCAGGATCAGAATGACTATTAGTAGATTCATGACTCTCCTTTTACTTTGGTGTATTTTCTCATTATGGCAGTCCTGTGGTAAACAAGTTCACAACATTTTCCCAGAAACTGCAGTGATCTAATATGTTTATTTCTTTCTCAGAGGGTTTCTAGTCCTTGATATTTGTGGTGAAAAGTTATGATGAGATTTTTCTAGCTTAATGGCAGGTATTTCTGCAACTGGCACCTATTCAGTTACAGAAAATACTACTTAAAATGAAATATCTGTGCAAGAAACTCAGAAGAGGGAATGAAATTTATTTAGCTTGGCGCATATTCCACAACCAAACCAATACATGTCCATTTGATGTGCCTTCCCTTGATAGAATTTTTTTAAAATGCAATTATAGACATGGTATGCATGACTTGATTAATTTGCTTTCTGTGTGATAGACAGCTGAACTCCTGTTTCACGATCGAGTTACATAAAAAGAGATCTTAAATTATGGTAGGAAGGAATAATTCTCTGAGGAGAAAGAAAAGAGGTGAGTCATGTCCGTGCTGTTTTTCTCGAATCAGCAGAATATAAACAACCTCATTTTCATTAATCTGAAGCCTACATGCACTCTCTGAGCATAACTCTCATCGTTCTTTCAGTGCTGTTATTTAGAAAAATGAGTTAAGGATACATTTGGATTGACAATAACAGCTTTCATGTAAAATTATTTTGATGACCAAGGGACAAATGGCCTTGCTCAGAGCAGTTTTCTTAGATGCAGCAACAGAAAGCATTTGGTCTGTTGCTTGTGAGTCTTAGCCTGTCTTATTTTTATTATTTTAGATTTTATGCCAGCTTGTAGTTCAGTATGCTTACAGTAACAATGAAGACGAGCATTCCCATGCTCAGAAGCCTCTTGCCTCTATTTACTATGTGTTTGTGGGCTCCTCTCACCCTCCCCCCCAGATGCTTTCTTGGTAAAGAGGACATAGGGCCTATTTTGAGCTTTTATTTGTCAAAAAGATAAATGCATGTCACTGGGAAGAGATACAAGTATTATCCAGCAGTCATAACTTTGTAAGCACAAAGAGTCGAAAGATGTTTTCTCCAAAGCATATGATGTAGTTGCTACTATAGTAGGCAAATAAAAAATGAGTAAGCATCAGGGACTTGTTTATTGGTGTCTTCATGTACACATTCCCATCTAACATCTCTGATACTCAAGAACTGTTCTAGGAATTGCCCATCTGAATTTCACGTTTGCTTTCTCACAGCTTTAGTGCTCACTCTGACATTTTATAAGTGAAGGAACAGGAAGGGAAGAGGCAGGGAAAAATGTAAAGGAAGACAGTCAGCTTAGCTGCCTGCCTGCTTCTCAAACAGCTCTACCCACAGAGGTCCTTCTAGGTTGGAAATGAGAAGGGGAACATCTACTCTTATGTCAGTTATTCCAAATTATGCAGCTTGTAATAGTAACAGCAACATATTAATTTATGGGACGAAACTCATGTCTGTGACATGTCAAGGCCAACAGAGTTACAAGGATGTGATACCTGTGCATGACAATTGTGAGGAGGAAGCAGGGAAGAGGCAGCTGCTTGTGGAGGTCTCCTGTGGTACTGCCCAAGCCAGCAAGGCTAGAGATGATGTGCCGTGTAAGTATTGTTTTTGCCAATTCAAACACTGAAGGGATGAATCTGATTTTCCTCTCCATTTTTTATTCCGCTTAGACTTCAGTAAGTGAGCAAAAGGGATGTATATACAACTTCCAAAGCAGGTCCAAATGTTCCTCCTTTCTGCATTCCCTTTTGGGGAATAAATATTCTTGTAGACAGATCTTTCTCCGTTTTTACAGGCACAGTGTTCTTAAAAAGGCATATGGTTCAAAGTTCCTTATTATTCTCACTTCCATTTTCCCAGAATGGCCTCAGATATCCAAAACTATGAAAAACTGTAGACGTGGGAGGTCTGGAAGCCATGTCCAGTGTAACTGAGACCCTGCAAGCTCTACTAACGAATAGGGGAAAATGCAACTATGGCTTTCTTGTTACATTTGTAACATAAGTGGTACAGGTTTTAGACAACAGGGTAAGAGAAACAGCTTAATGAAATTCATGTTTGTTTTAAATACAAAAATGCACTATAAGATGCCAGAAAAAGTTTACTGTTGGAGTTAGGAATTTCCACTTAGAATCATTAGATTGTGCTTTGATATATTTAAGGGTGAGAAAATACCTGATCATGCCTGATCTGCATTTTAATCAGTGTAATCCGGCCTGAATCTCTCAGCCTGGAGGTCTCCTCACAGGTGAGATCTTGCCTCACCTGAAAGAGGAATTTTCCACTGACTTCATTTTACCCTCAGTGTCACTTTCCCCACAGGGTCCTTTTCTGCACATAGAATCATGGAGTCATAGAATTGTTTGGGCTGGAAGAGACCTTTACGACCATCAAGTCCAACCGTTCCCCCAGCACTGCCAGATCACCACTAAAACATGTCCCTCAGCACCACATCTACGCATCTTTTAAATACCTCTGGGAATGGTGACATCACCACTTCCCTGGGCCGCCTGTTCCAGGGCTTAACAACCCTTTCTGTGAAGAATTTTTTCCTGATATCCAACCTAGATCTCCCCTGGTGCAACTTGAGACCATTTCCTCTTGTCCTAATATTTGTTTCTTGGGAGAAGAGCCCGACCCCACCTGGCTCCAACCTGTCAGGAAGGCAGGCGGCGGCTCGACGTCACAGCACGTAAGGGCTGCTCACAGACCTTTATTTCCCTCCTGACTTACTAAGGGGAGGAGAGAAAGCAGCTCTCTCAATGATTTCCAAACAGCTGGAAATCGATTTAGTTTATGTTTGGTTAGCCCTTTGCCTGCTAACATTCCACAGGTGAATATTTGATTTCTGTCTTAACTGAATTTTGTAAACATCTAGGACTTTTCTTCATACTAAAAATAGCCAGCACGTAGTGGTGAGGGGTTTTTAACAGCCTTAACTTGCTGGAGTACTCTTCAGTATATTATTTTCTTTCTGTTATTTATGTTTCAATAATCACTTGAAGAAGAGGAAAGATGATGAAAGCTGTTAGACTTAGTGTAGTAAGTGGGGGAAGTTCAGAAATGGCTAAAACTTAGTATCTGCTACTAGTTATGTTTTCAATTATTAAAAAAAAAAATACATATGACCTTTTGCCTCTGGCTTATGAAAGTCTGAGTTAATAATGCTGGTCAGGTTGTTCCAAGAAGAGGAGGGCACATGCCTGGGAAGGAATTGTGGTGTGGAAGGAAGAAGGTGGAAACTTCCTTCTTAGCTGCAATCTGATCCCCTATACTAACGGAGAAAGCATGAAACTCTGTTTACATCAGTCCTAGAAATTAACATTTACATCACGTGCTTTATCCATAGGTGCAGTCTAGTCCTTTCTTGACATATCAGGTCTTTTCTCTATTATGGAACTGTGAGACATTTTTGGATGTATGGAACAATGAACAGATGAGCAAATTGTGTTTCTACACATGCATTTCAAGTATTAATCATCACCATAGCATCCCTACATTTAGTACATGATGTGATTTTTTTTATATATCAGCACGTTGCAGTAAGATCAACATATGCAGTGTTACTAGAACTCATAGTGTGTGCAGACTGCTGCAGCTTCTGCACTTCCCATGGATCTCACCCATGTCACTGGCCCTGGGGTTCCATCTCTCAGAGAATGAGATGGGAGTGCCGTGCTGCAAGGGAGACAATGTATTTTAGTTAGCGTAGTGGTGTTTGCAAGTAGTAAATTGCTTTGCTGTTGGAAGTATTTGTATTTGTGAATAAGCAGAGCTCACTTTTTCAGGCATAAGTTTGGTTAACTTGTACCCTTACAGAGATGTCCTTTCTTTTTATTATGTATTTTATTCAGCCAGTACATTCTCATTCAGACTTCATCTTGCTGTTGCTGAATCTGGAATAACTTTGATGTACAACTTTTTCAAATTAGTTCAAATAGCAAAGATCATTCTGTTGTCAGCAGAAGAGGAAAGAGAAAATTGGTGTTCTGTGCTAATTGGAGGAGAGAGGAGGAACCTTCGACATAAGAGTTTCAGGACAAAATTCTGATTCTGCTCATATTAGTATAAGTTTCAACATTTACTTCAATGGCGTTTTGCTGTCATCTGTGCATCAGTTTCATCCCTTGGGCAACACAGGACTTTGGCTGCTATTTCACACACTGACCACAGTGCACAAGAAATTTGGCCCTTGGAGAGTTAAAATACTTTGTGGGTCAAGGATATAGGAAACTAGTGACTGAGCTTCCTAAATTAAATCACAATTTACTAGATTTACGTAGTATATTGCATCCTCGTTTAGGTAAAATATGGATATGCAGTAAGATTATTGTTGTGGAGCTTCTTTCTGCTCTTTTGCAGATGTTGTAAGTCTTTTTTAGAAATCATTCTTCAGCAAAAACTAAGGTAATTTTTATTTATTTATTTATTACTTTTTAAGTATTTTTTTTACAGTTGTGTATGTTGCCATGACAGCAAGCAATCTAAAAACAATCTGCTCATCTACTGTATTGTAGTTTAGTGTGCTGTTTGTCAGTGGTGCAGATGCCATCTTGCTGCAAATTTTGGAAAGGCAGGCTTCTTAGCAATTTAAACAACTTGTTTGATGGACAGAAATAGTGGTTGTTTTTCTAGAATATGTTCTAACAGTAAACTTTTAACCTGACAAGTTAGCCCAAGATGGAATTAGACGGATCTTCCGTTCCATGACTTCTAAAGCTGGAGACTATGACATTATCATAATCAGAACAATTTAATCATGAAAATTTCTGTAGTGCCATTCTATTGTAAAATACACTTGGCCAACCTGGCTTCCAAACAGCTGTAGGCTGTAATCAGATGAATACTTTCAGATTATGCAGCTTTGATCTCGTGTTTTTGGCAGCAAATCCTTTAACATCTTTATCCAGCAGGTAAATGCAGGTCTTGCCTGTCATGCTCTTCCAGTGAGGTCAGATTTCAGATGGTTGTTGTAAAGCCGTTTCCTAGGCCAAGTGCCACGCTGGAATAAATGTGTAAGTAGGATTTTGCAAACATTATTTCTGATGAGCCAAATCCTTAACTAGAGTTTATTATGAGCATGTATGAGTTAGTAAATTAGTATTTAAAAGGCAGGAGTCTGTCTTTACTAGGATTACAGCGTCTGTTAAAACACAGGAGTCTGAAGTTACAGTTACATGACATGGCGACTTCAACAGTAATTTGGTTTCAGAAGTTCTACTTCAACCTATTTGTTCTGTCCACTGTAGTTCGTTGCCTCCGTCAGTTGTGCCAATATAATTGTGGGACCATGGTATAAACTGAATCCACGAAAAGATGAAGGTTAAAACCCAGTCCCCTTTCTTTAGTGCTGCTTCTAACCTGGTTTATGTCAGCGATCAGATTTTCTGTGTGGTCAAGTGAAAAGTTGCATCAGTACAACGGGCAGGGTTACAAGCTCAGTAGGGTGTGTCATGCAAGAATGATCTATGGGGACCTTGCTGGCACAGTCCTCTTGTCATGTGATTACACCAAAAGTGACAATTTAAGAAAGCGGTCTCATCACTCACCAATGTGTTCAGGAAACACTCTGAAATGCTGCAGTGAGCAGTGGATTTAAAGTATTAGAAGGACATGGGATGTGGCTGGTATTGTTATCAACATGTAGTCTAAAAACTCTTTAGTCTAACCCAGTTTGAAGTACCAAGGCCCGGAATACAATTTTTTGCTAAATATGTAAATAATTATGTCCGTGAATGGCTTCTTAGAAAGCTTGCAGGTCATTTGTAGACATGTGTATTGGAGGTACGTGTCCATACAGCTAAGAGGTTGTATGAGCCATGGTGTTTATAATTAGGTAACTATAGCCTTGCTTAGTGAACTAGTGAGCAGGGTTTTCGCTGCTGGTGGTGTTTGGATTGGTTGGGTTTTTTTCCCTCAGAAAGAATAAAGTGGAAATAAGCCTAATTAGATCAGAAAGGGGAGATGCCAGTAGGTTTGCTGCTTCAAAAATCATTCGGAAGTCATGAATTATTCTAACATTTTGTCTTCTTTCTCCATTGGCTTTGTGGCTGTTAGAAAAATTCTGTTTATTAATGCATTATGAACTGAAGCTGTCAAAATGAATCTTTTTCTCCATTTGTAAAGATGTTATATATGTGCATCTGAATGTTACAGTATGTACTTCTTAAATTTTCATGTGGGCCTCCTACTGGATTTCCTGAAAAGAAGACTAGCTGACAATGTAAGAATGTCACAGCTTGTGTATTCCGCCCAATGCAAGTGTCATAAATATTTTGTTTACACGGACATTTCCAGTTCTGTAAAACAATTACTAAGACCACATTTGG
>WEIS01051465.1:34952-51736 GCA_013389965.1 Todus mexicanus | reverse complement strand
AAATAAAATAAAAAAATAAAAGCAACAAAACCCCAAACCAAAACTAAAATAGGCATCGCTTGATGCGTTCAGCAAACCCTAACAGTGGAGCAGCTGACAGATGAGGACCTGCCCTGCTGTGTCACTGGGAATCTTCGGTTTTAAGAAGTATTTCTCTGTCTGCTCCGAGTTGGAAACAGAAGGGAATGGCCAATAATTGCACAGAAGTTGGTATGCAGATAACTGCCCTTTTCCCAATAACTCGTTCTTCGTTATCATCAGCTTCTTTAACACGACCTCAACACATCATGGTTGACATTGGCCAATGAGTTATTAACCAGCCCTGTAACGCTATTTGTGCAGACAGGATTAACTCTGATAGCAAGAGACTTGGGAAGGAACGTGCGTTCATGAGGACAGAGCAACCACATGAGCACGGCATTAAAGAAAATACTCATAAAATACACATAAACCTAACCCGGGATTGCCAGGTTTATGTTATGGCTCTTTCCACCCCGAAGCTGCCCCATCCTGGCATGAACTGCCGAAGAATCAGCCTGTTGAAACCCTGCAGCCTCCAGGAGGATGGGCACGAGGAGCCTTCAAGCCCTGCAGGAAGCCCAGCAGGAACTCGCCCTGGAGAGGCTGTGAGCTGCCTGTTAAACTTGGCATCCAGGAGCTGGAGCAGCCCTTAGAACCCATGAGCCAACATCCCCACAATACCAGAGTCACAGGGATGATGCTCCTTTCAGAGGGCAGCCAAAGGAAGAAGGAACCCACAGAAAACCATTTCAGCACTTCAGATTTTTTCCTACCAGCCGTATTTTTTAAATACAGGAATTTTATAGCACTTTTTGGCCACCAATTTACCAAAATTTTACATTTTCTATAGTAAATTTGTGAAGGCCTATTAACTTGAGGAAATTTTCAATATCCTGCCTTGGGAATTTGAAACGAATGTGCCTGGAATTAAGAGGAAAGGGAGGAAAGCTCTTGTCTGAGAGGAAGAATTTCCTTTCCTTGCTGGCAAGCGAAGGAGGATGAACAGCACTACTCTGACTGGCAAGAAACAAGCCAAGGGCTGAAAAGAGTATAAAGAATAAACCAACCATTCACTGCTAAGGGCAACCCCAGCACAATTGGGAACACTGTAGAGCAGCCAAACTGTGGTTTGTGGACCAGTAACAGCCTGCGAAGCCGTGGTATGCACTCCACAGGCCATTCTATAACCATTTATTTGTCAGTTGGAAGTCTGAACAAAAAGGTGCTACAGCGCTGCATGAAAAATGGTCAAAATGAGGAGGGATCCGTGGCCCAAAATTTCTGGTAAGCTTCCACCAGGAACACCTCTGCACTCGTGAGTGCCTCTGGTCCTGTTTGGCTTTACCGAGGGATTCCTCCTGCTTGTTCCAGGAGAACAAAATGCTGCTTACAGAGGTGAATTGCTGCAGGTTCCTCCAGAGGAGGTTCAAAGAAAACAGTGTCCTATGTCATCTCTCAGTAAGAAGCAGCACCCTCTTATCATGTACAACTTCTGAGCGCCCAGAGAGGCGCAGGAAAGCGTCAGGGGTAGCTAATGTTAGGAAGAACGAACGTCAAACGTTACCAATAGGTTTAAGAACAAAGACTGCAAGAAAGAAAATAAACACGCCATTTACATACATGGTATCGCAACTTCTGCATCCCTTTTCAAAGACATAACTCCTCCGCGACACTGCGATCGAGTCCGGCTGCAAATACCAGGAAGTTAAACAGAATCTAATGGAGAGCATTTGTAATAACTTCAATAAGCTGAGGACTTGAGACTTTCAGCCAAGACAAATACGAGAGGGTACTGATTAGTAAATGTCACCGTTTCTCTTGCCAAGCACTCAGGGCCTGGTGATAGGAGAGTATTAAACATAATCTCGAAGTCTTTAGGGGCTCTTTGATTTTATATTGCATTCTTATCAGGTTCTTAAAGTCCAGTGTTAATGAGCATGAGAAATGCACTTGATAGTTTGGCAGTTTTGCTAAAAAGAAAACGTATTTCATTCACTGCACGTGTTCCTGGGATCCAAGTTGGGGATGCATTTCCCTTTCATAGGGCTGTACATACATAGGGGAAAAAAAGTTTAAATTAATTTCTTTTAAAAATATCCTTACTAATATGCTCTTGAATTCCCTCTTTTCCAAAGGGTAATTCCATTATAAAACTGAATTCTGCAAAGATGAAAGGGACACTTCTCTCTCTGTCTGGTGTGTACAGCAGCTTGTACAGTCTAAGGATTAAAACAGGAGTTGTAAGTATTGATTGTCTCTGTATTTACTCAGTTTACTCGTCTTCAAACCTGAGAACGTGCTTACCAGACTTCTATGCTAAATGAAATGTGAGATTCTCTGAGCCAATGTGCTTCTGAAACGCAAACCAGTTACGTCTTCACTAGTAGAATGGAAGCTTAGGGGTCATCAGCTCTAAATTCTGTCGGCCCCAGAACCGCATACCCCAGTCACTCCCTGCAGCCAGAGCCATTTGTTATCTGAGCAAAAAATCATCTTGGAGAGCAAAGCGAAATGTTTTGGTTACCAGACACGGCTCCGCTGTTTGTAGCAATGGGAATGGGCTGGATGGTTGCCTTCAGTTGGAGATGATCCATCGACCTTTTGTTCTCGACCCTTTTTAGTTATAAAAATGACCTTGATATTGACAGAGGTAATATAAATGGACTTCCTCTGTGCTTCAAATATTGATAACCTGTTTGTTAAGATGATTGGTAATAATCGTAAGTAAATAAAGAAAGATCATACATCTTCTCATAACGGTGATGCTGACATGCACTCAATCTGACGCATGGGGTCCTCTGGGCTTTGGCTGAAGAGCACATACTCCATATTAAATTGCAGCCTTTCCATCCAGGACACACACACTGACATAGAAATCTATATCAGGCAATGCACTCAAATCTTAGTACCTAACCGTACCCGTTATGACAAGGATATCTTCCCAACCAAAGGAAGAAATGCATTGAAACGGATTCAACAAACACCCAGCTAGACCCTTTGCCAGCCGTTTCTGCCTCCCTGCGGGTGAGGTTCACATGCAGCTCATTGACTGATTGGCCTCATTCTTGGTATCCCTGTGGTGACAATTCCAGTTCCACTGGCAAGACTTTCAGAAGGGTCCTGCCCTTCTCTTTTCAAGCAGCAGTGTCAAGTACCTTCAAACCCATATGGTGACAACAGTAGTCCTTTTTCTTACAAAATCCCCTTCATCATCGACAAAGTTCTGCCACTGATGCTGAAACCAACCGGCACAATATCATAGGAAATGGGGAAGTCTCAGCACTTCAACCTCTCTGTGGGTGCAGTTGCCAAGGAGGAGACTAGAACTAGATGTACCAAGGTAAAATCTTTCTTCAAGTCTCAAGATACAGAGCTCTGGCTCTCATGCTGAGAGATACACCCTCCTTCCTTATTTAAATGTAATAATTATACAGTTACGAACTTGAGAAAGAACAGAGAAAAATGACCTCATTCCTTCTCTCTTCCTCACAGCCTGAAGAGACACTGATAAAGATTATGAATTGGGTAACCACATTGAAAGGGTATCTAACAAACACATTTTTTCACAGGCATGCTTGTGTGTCTTGGTTCAAAAGCCAAGTCTTTGCCCAAGGAACACACCACTTTGCTGAGCTCACCAAAAGCGTTCTAGTTCCCCACAAGCGAGCATGTCAAATCAGAAGCACAAACATAAAAGCCAACTTGCAACTCGCTGCATACAGAATTTGCCAAAAAATCCAGCTCAATAAGCTGCAGCTACATCTAGAGCTTATCCTCCGTTCCATCAAAATAATGGCCTTCCACAGGAACCACAGTAGCGCACCAAAGCTAAATAGCTAAGCTGTGACATGTAGATTTCTGATCATTAATCACACTTGAAGGAAAATAAAGCCAATATGCAGCGTTCCCACCAATTTCAAAAGTCTGAAGTGGGAAATGCACTGTCTCGTTTAGCAGCTTAGTTTTGCCGCTTGCCCTGTGAAAGGAGCGAATGAAAACAGCAGCCTCCCGAAGAGCCGGGACCGGCCAGGGGGAGCGCAGCCTGTCTGGGAATGTCTCCTGCCTGGCACTCAGACAGAAGGGATGGGATATGTCACTTTGATACCCATCAGCAGCAGAACCTAGCTGTCGCTTGAACATGACAAGGTCACGGTCCGTCAGTGGGATGCAGTAAGAAAAATGGCCCATTAAAGTCTAAGAAGTGGAAGAGAAACATAAGGCTGATTATGAGATGTCCAAGTTCTCTTTCCTTCAGCGGAGGATGCAGATACTCAATCTTTTCTGAAAAAAAATAAGATGGTGACCAGTGTACCCTGCCACAGAGAGTTGGAGGGAAGGCTACATCGCTTAACTCTCATTTAATTTCACCAAATATGTCTTTGATAAGCTGTAGATATGAAGCGCCTTGCACGGGGAATTCTCTGTATTAGCGTTTCTTTCATGGCGTGATCTGAGTAAACCGCAAGGAACAGTTTCTGCTCTTGTACAGGCCACTCTTGCCACTTGTCCTCAAGAGTCACGGCTGATCAAATACAGAGTAAGTGCTTACTCTGAGTTGGTAAATTCCCTTGGAGAGGAATTCCCTGCAGTGACGTTCTGTGCAAGGAAAGAGAACAAGAGGGATAGAAAAGGGCACTTTCTCTTCCTCCATTCGTAAGCAATATTAAGCAAATGAGACTCTGTAAAGAAAAGTTAATAGGGAATTGCTCTGTGGACTAACTTCTGACACTGGCACAACTCGTTTCCTATTCAAAAAGCACCCGGTGTTGTTCTATCTGCATTGAGAGGGGGTGCCAGGTGAGCTCCTTTAAGAGCTGCAGAAACAATCTCTGATAGAACTGGATAATATTATGCTTGGAATGATAATATTGTCTTTGGAAAAGGTCAATATTTTATTTAATCAGCCAGACAGAGAGTGGGTGGCAATTTCAATGCATTTTCTTGAGACAGGAATTCAGGGAGTCCAAACGGAAATAGGTTTCTGTTTTGTTTCTTGAGCTGCTGATGGCCTCCACAGGTAGGAGTTTGTACATAAGGGCTGGATTTAGCTCCCATGCTTCCTTGGAGGGAATGAGATCTTGAGTGTCTATCTGGTTTGCATCTGGTTTGCAGTCCAGCTATGTTTCAGGAACTGACAAATCCGAGACAATTACTTCATGGCTACAAGACTGTGAGTTGCTTTGGTCACATTTCCAAAACTTCCTAAAACAAAAGTAGTAAAACGAATTCAGGAGTGAGAGAGAGAACTTTTATCTCTGTAGATATTTGGCATTTATCCCAAGCCAGCTTCTAGAAAGGATGGAACCTGAAGAATAAATCCCTTGGGGGAGACGCCCTGCTTCGAAAGTACATACAATAACAATGGATAGGATATAGGAAAGCTGAGGTGGACAATAACACTACACAACACAGCTTCAGAGCCTCACAAAGCACACACACACAATCTGTCTCTGCAACCATACCAGGGGATCTGCTGCACTGCTACACAAGGTGAAGAGATCACCTGGGATCCACCCGTCTGGTACGAGTGTACATCCACTGGAACAAACGAGGTCTGCTTGTTCTTTAAGGTCAGAAGTGCTGACCCTCTCCACCACGACCACTTCTGGCCTCCAAGACAGAAATGGGCTTTTATTCCCCAAGAGAGAGGCAAGCCCTAATCTAGACAGAACACTGATTACAAGAGCCTATGAATAACTAGAGAAACAAGCTGATACCCACAGCCAGCGTTTCATTTCTTGAGGTCGGACAACTAGACCATTATCTGTCTGCTCGCCTTTTTGTGATTAGACATCACCTCAGCAAGAGCACCTCAGAGCCAGCCACTTCAAAAACACACCTGACAAAATGCTTCTCCCTACTTTGACCACAAGCTTCGAGCAATGGTCCTTGGCTGTCAGAGTGCTTGCTCAGAAACCCCTGAAATCTCTGCACAAGACTTTCCTGAAGCAGGTCAAAACGACAAAGATTTTTCAAAAATTCTTGTGTTATCCTTAGTAACTCCAGTTCTTCACTATAAGAATGAAAATGGATTCTACTTTTGGAGCTTCTTCCAAAACGGTACCAGGAAAAAAATTATTTATTTTATTTTTCTCATTACAAGTTTTGAAAAGCACACACAGCCCTTATTGTTATTAAACACTCCAAGTAAAGTTCTGGAGAAAATCTTGGGAGATCCAGCTCTGGGTATTGATTACAAGAGGGTTTTTAATCTTGTGCCAAAAGGAACATTGAGGTTAAAAGATGGCTCCAGACACGATCTTGCCAAAGAGCATTTCTGTTTACATCTTAAAAACTACCACCAATAGATCATAGACAAAGAAACGTCCATAATGTATCCAGATGCTGGAAACGAAACGTGTTTAAGCTATTGAAGAGGGTTTAATGAAGTAAAGCATTTTTTTAACTGCCAGCTCAAAGTAAATAATCACTGATTTGAGTACAGTTAAGAGATTCTATCTTACTCACCAAATAATCTGAATGTGCCATCAAGGAAGCTGTTGCTTTGTGGGAATAACATAACAGCGGTTTAACATTCTCATAAACTTGGTTCTTGTCTTCCCCAACACCCTAAACCTCCTGGGATTGAGAAAGTGTAAAGTAAGCACTGCAGAGGCAACAGGGCTCCCCCGCGCTCCTCAGCCGGTACTGCTGGGTCACCAGGTCAGTCAGTCCTGGTTTGGCTCAGGGAAGGGAAGGATGAGCTCATTAGTGCAAAGCTGCCGTGATTTCCCCCCCGCTTGCCCACGACACCTGTTTAGACCAAGCTGGAAATGGACCAAAACCTGGCAAGTCGGATGGTCCCGGCTGCTCTTCCTCCCAGCACAAGCAGATGAGCAGCTGGAAAACGAGCATTGCAGCTTTTACACAGAAAAACACCATCATCCTCAACCCAACGTTCCTGCGCTGCTTGTCACAGGGTATTTCACTGCTCTGATGACTTGGTTGTCCTAACACTGAGACAATCCCACAGGGGACTTTGTGGCCTGGGATGAGCGTGTGGTGCCTGCAAATTCTTAAGAGCCACCTCCTCATCACAACCATCCATCCTGGGCTTCCTACATATCACCCCGGTAGTTAAGATGCTCATTTTTATAGTGCAGAAGCAATTAACATGTTATTGTTTCAAACAAACAGGTAAATAATGATTTCTGATATTAGGATAAGCAGTGAAATAAAGCAGAGAAGGAAGAAAAGCCACATTATAGTAATTATATTATATATCTACCTATTTTGCTACAGCCAAGGCTGTGAATTTGCCTGCAAATTTATAATTCACAATTAATACACTCTTCTGAAAATAAAAGCTATTTAAACAAGACCCCTCAAAACCAACCAACCAACCCACCCAAGAGGTACAATATCAGCTTCGAGGGATTCAAACTAATACAGACAACTGAGCGTTTGGGGAATAACTTATCCCACAGCTTGAAGTTTTGGAAGCGTGGGGTTTCCACATTCTTGTCAACATTCCAGCTGTGCGAGGAACAGCTGGACACAGCCCAGCCCGGGCAGTCCAGGGGGCTCCCAGCGAGCTCAGAGACACCCGCGCCGGCACCGTACTCAGACGGGGCAGTGGACGGTGCTCTGCAGGCATTCGACACAAACAACTCTTCAGGCGAAGAGGGACATTCCTCCCCTACTGGGCAAGAAGTACTGGAGAACCTTCCCAGCCCTCTTGTGCTCTGCTCTCTGAGCCTCTGTCTACACAACCCGTGTAATTTCTAGGCTATTATTCACCTCTGAGGAAACCCAACGAACTGACCAGGTGAGCACAAACAACAAAATACAGCTGAAGAAGGAACAACCCAGCCTTACTTTGGGCTTTCTCTTGTGCGTGTATGAAAAAATATGATAATGTGGAAAGGGAGGTTTGGCCCTGTAGAATTGCTGTTCTAATATGCAAACCGGCATCTGCAACATTATGTCATGAGCTGTAAGACCAGAATTCAAGTTATATGCATTTAATTCTCACAGATTTTGTGCAACCTGGTTCAATTATGAATTTGACTGCCTTTTTTTTTCCCCCCCTGAATATAAAATCCTTTTCCTTGCACCACGTAATTGTGTTCCATGGCAGAACTGGTATTCATCATTGCCCTGCTGTCCCCTAGCCTAAAAGATAAAGCATCCACAGGGTAATAAATGTCAAACTATGATTATTGATGCTTTCAATTAAATTGATTATCTATTTGAGGTGCATAGCAAGGTGATTTATTGCTGTCTTTTTACGTTGCACTTGGCACAATGGCTTCCCTGAAAGGTGAGTATTTTCAATGTTTCAGAAGATTTTATGTTAAATCAGGTTTTTTAAAAGTGGGTCTCAACCATCCTGGTGCTCAGTTATAACTGAACCAGCACCTGATCAGGTCTGAAATACGCTACCTGCTTTCTGTTGTCTTCTGGAGATGGAGGTTAGGGAGCAATATATGAAAATGGAAAAGGAAAACTTTTGTTCGAGTGTTAATGGAAGGTCAGAATGCGTCCTTGATTTACATCCCTCATTCAAAAAACTTCCATTTACAGACTATATTAGACAAAAAGTGTGCGTAATCTTGAGCTTTGTTGAGTACTACCCACCTTGACAGACACGAGATGACCTTCGACTCGTCACTGGCATTGTGTTTTTATTAGTTTCAGATAACAGGAGCTATAAAACTCAAAGACATTTGCTCACCAATGATAATCAGCAGCTGCTTCACAAACAACGCTTCTGTTAGCTGCGTCATGGTTAAGGTGACACAAGTTGACCTTTATCTGATAATTTACATGAAGAAATGCCTTATGTGGCAGGACCACCTAGCACCAGCTTCCACGGCTGATGTTTCTCCAAAGCACAGTTCAGTTCTTTCCAAGCTGCTTCAAAAAGCACATTGGGCTCAAACCCACGTAGAGCTTCAGCAAGATCTGCATCTTTGGGGAAACGCAGGAAATGGGCATGAGAAAATCATCACTTCTCAATGTTCTGTTCTTGCTGGCTATCAAGAAACACACCTAAGACTTATCTTCAACCAGGTAGACTTAGAGACTCACTGTAGCAACCGCCCCCCATTTTCACGGGGAAGAAATTCAGTGTTGATAAGACATTGGGTTTGACTTTGAGACAGGGACAAATTTTCCTCCATTATTCCTCATATCTGATAATTTCCAAGTGCTGGGGAAGCACCAGGTCAGATAACCCTGAGGCTGAACTTCCTGTTGTCACACGATGCCTGGCGAAGCTTTCTGGCACTCACCAGGAGCACCCAGGACAAAGGACTGAAGCCCAGCTGTGCTCTCTGTTACATACGCACGAAGATGAGTCTCCCTCTAAGACCTTTCAAAATAAGTAAACGCAGCAGACAGTGAGAACAGACAAGAGAAAGATTACTATCCCAACTTTACAGACAAGACTGAGACAAGAAATTAGGTGACGTGTCCAAATCACACAGTCTCTGGCTTTGAGAAATTGAGTTCCAAGCTCCTCAGACCTAATCTCAACAATAAGGCTGTCATTCCTTCTCAGATGCAGACACCTTTGACCCCAGTAAGCTCAGAATTATACACACATCAATTCAGACTTTGAAGCCTGGCTTATCTCTCGGTAGTGTAACTGTCCCCTCCGCCACAACTACCAGAGCTATCTGAGTCAAAAACAGACAATCAAGGAAGGAAAGAGAGAAACAATATCCCTACGGCTCCAGCCAGATGTAAGTCTCTTACGTTTGCCATGTTCTACCCCCATCCTGGCAAAGCCCAAAGTACTTTATAGTTTCTGCAGGGATTGGGAATCTCTTAAACACGAACTGAAATGTGACCAAATCTGGAGAGGAACTGCAGCAAGTGTCTACCAACACACAGCAAACCTGCAGAAGAGGTAAAAGCCAATATGAAATTAGCACTTCTATTTGATAACATTAACTGCATTTGGGAATGCAGAATGTAATCATCCAGGCTTACATCTGGTCATCAAACCACGGTGAACACCAGGTACGAGCTTCTGACACAGCCCAGTTTGAAGAGTCAACTCTAACAGCTCAGGTTCATCAGAACATCATCCTGGGGCACCAGTTCCACAGAACAAGTGATACTATCCCTGCAACCTCCTGGGGGTTTTGCTTAATGTTCTCCTTCAAAATATTAAACCCTGCCTGGTTGACTTGTAAGAGCAGGTAAGAAGCGCACTTCACACTGCTATGGCAGCAGCACCTGCACCTCTGCCAGAGACGAGGCTTCAGAAAAGCCACTCAGAGATTCCCGCTGCTGGAACCTATTTTCCAGCACTGGACATGGGGGCAGCCAGAGCTCCCAACCACACCAGGGGCAGCTGGTGCTGTGTTACTGAACTGCCAAGCCCGCTGAGGAAAAAGTGTGAGAGAGGCCACAAGCAACAAGGAATTAGAACAAATTCTTCTTAAAACTACAGATCGAGGCCAATTTGCTGAGCTGTTTCTGGACACCAAGCCTATTTCCACAAAAAAGATAAATATCTGTACTGCAGAGTTCCTGTGGTCAGCCACTGCCCCTGCAGCAGAGCTTAGAAAATGGGACATCTGCTTTCCGAAGGATGTCTGTGTGGCCACGGCCAGTTGTAATTGTAGCTACAGTTTGTAGAGAACACGAATGCTTTTATTTTTTGGAGGGGGGGCAGGGGGGAGGTGTGAAGGATGACACTAAAGGCTTGGAAGAAAAAAAAAGAAAAGATGACCAAAAAAAAATAAATCAGGAGACCCCATACAATGGAAGGCACCGACTTCCCTCCTTAGCACACATCACAAGCTCCGAGATGCACAGAAACACACTCGGAATAACCCTCTGCGGTCAGGGTTACGGCACCGCTCCGTGTGCCGGGGCTGATTGACAGAACGTGCCCGTTGAGCCGGGAGCCGCAGCTCGGAGGTGAAGGTGTTTGCATATGGAAAGTGCCTGGACCGCTTCCAGTCCTACAGAACTGGGGGAAAAGCGCGTGCCCCGGGACGCAGGAGGAACACGGTGTTCAGGGGGATTCTGCCGCCGTGCCTGGCGTCTGGCACGGGCTGTGTGTCCACGGCTGGGCGCTCAGGGGGAAGCACACCTCGTAGCGCTCCTGCCGCGTGCTCTGAGCGCTCTCTTTTCACTGGCTGACAAAGAAACAAAAAGTGACCGAGTGACTCAAGGGGACTTGGTGGGTTTTATTTCATTTGACTTGAGAAATAACCAAATTCCTTCATCCAGAAAAGTTTCTGAACCATGAGTACCACTCCCTTCAGTGCTGACTGCCCACCAGCGCTCTCCTCACCGAAGCGACACACACACAAGGCCGTGGCAAGTGAGCCGAGCAACTCAAGGAGCCCCAGCCACCACTACTTGCTCCCTACATTCTTTGGATAACAGGGTTAAAAAAAAAAAAAAAAAAAAAAAGAAGAACTTTCTGAGCATTTATTGCTGCTTCCCACACACGTTTCTCCTTAAAATTATTTTTCAAATTATATGGGGTGAAGTTCTGCCTCAGAAAAGGTAAAGAAAATGAAAACAGAAATGAAGGTGACTGCAGTTACGTACTCATTCAAACACAGACGAAGGCTCAGAGATCTTTCCATCCAGCCCCAACAAAAACTACCTACATCCTCCCAGAAGTTAGAATCCCTCTCCCCTTTCCTTCCCTTCCTGCACTGGATGCTAGAATGAGCCTCTTCAATGGAAACCACCTCCTGGATCCCCTGATGGGCTCAGCTTCACGCAAAAAGTGCTGGAGCTCCCTGTGCTGGCAGCAAGCGTTATGGGAAGTCTGTCTTGAAAAGGAAACGCATTTGGCCTTCCATTCTGTGCCATTCAAACCTGGAACCCAAAATAAAATGCTTTTTTTTCTCCCTCCTGCCCTTCAGATCAACTCAGGAGTCCTGTTTTCCTACCAGATCCCGCACAACTGCCTGCTGAGCCCCACCTGGGGGAAGCAGCTCTGAACTGACTCTTAGGAACAGCATCTTCATGCTTGGCAAAAAGAAACCACCCCGCTTCTACTGCAGAGTTAAATGAATAAAGGCAAGGTCCCTTTTTTTTTTTTCAATAGGGACACATTGAGAACGTTCTGTCTTATCAGGGCAGCTGGACCGAGCTATCAGCACTAAGCGTGACCAGCTGGACCGGGCTGTGCCCCAGAGGAACCGAGCTGACATCTGCTCAGTTTAACACACAGGAAGCCCAGGGCAGGTTTTCAGAAGTATGCAGAGGGTGGAACGGGGCCTCTAATGTGTTTGGGTTTCTCCAGTGGAATCTACTTTTATCAGAAAACAAAGGCCCTGATGGGATTATCAGCAGAAAGAAACCCAGAACCTGTCTAGTTGGGGAAGGGGCTGTGGAGGTTGTTACGTGGAGGTGCAATAGCTTCTTTCCAGGCAGAGCAAAAAGCTTCTGCTGGAAATCAGTCTCCTCCGCCCATTTAACTGGAATTGTGTGTCCACATGAGAGACTTTTTCGGCACACAAATCAGTGCTTGCCTGATGCCCATCCCCTTTAGAAAGGAAAGAGAAATTAAGATGTGTCTAGCACGCTCAAGTTCCTCTACAAGAGGCACCAGTATCTTTGCAAAATAAAATGTAACTTCCAAGCAGCTTAAGAAGCGCACAAAGCTCGTCTCTGTTACACACCCGAGTGCTGCAACGCGTTGGGTGTGATGAATCAAAGAAATGTCTGAAGCTCACAAGACCTTCACACCTTTGATACCGCTACTCCGTCTTCAGCTAATTAGTCCTCACAATGCACAGAGTCAGAGCAAGAGGTGGGGTGGGAGCAGGAACCAGGAACCAAAAGTAAAAGAAACTTTTTCGCAGGCAGACAGCAAGATTGCCACTGAGAAGACAGTAATTATTTGTGAACTCAATCCTTATCCCTTTAAAAAAAATACATATGTATGATTTATAAAGCAATTATAATTAAGTTCAAATATCAGCCCGTAACCTAAAAATGAGCCATGTCAATCTGTTAGCCTCAGCCCTGCTCCATGCAGCCGTATAAAAGGATGATATCAAGGCGGAGCCGAAAAAATCAAAGCCGGTGCCTCCAGCTTTGGGGCGTGGATGTGCAGGGGGTGTTCAGCAACAGCCCGAGCCTTTATCTCCAGCATAACATTAACCTTAATCCACCTCATCTCCGGACGGTAGCGGAGGGTGCCTGGCTTTACAGTCTGGCTCCCCAAGCGCTTACGGCTGGATCCGGGCGGGATTTCGCCTCGCTGCACCAGCTGGGCTCTCTGTCTTCAGAAGGAAGCAGAGGATGAGACCCCGCACTCGGTTGCCGCTGAACTGAGCCCTCCTCCTTTTTCTCTTCCGTGCCCCCCTTCTGCTGTGCCCTGCCACCCCCTCGCCCCCCCAGCACCAACTAAAAAAGGGAAAGAATGAGAAAGTGAGTACTCTGTAGCTGGCACCGCAGACAATGTGTGTCTTGTGTGAGTAATTTAGCACTATGGCCAGTCAATCTGGTTTCTGGGCCCAATGCCCTGACCCTCTTTAGAGCCGCTCTCTCTCTCCAGCACAGTGTGAAACATTTCCTTTCACAGCACTGACACTTTGCAGATTGAGACGTCAGGCCTGTCCAACTGCAGCAAATTAGCAATTTTTCTTTTACTAATTGGAAATAAAAATGTTTGCTAAGGGAATAATTTGTAGGAATGCAGTGTTAGGTTTCCGGCTTTTTATAAGGATGCTTTAAACTTTATACATGTGCACTTTTCTTCTGTTTTGATGCCTTGCGCTGTAAATTTTAATAGCCTACTCAACTGTTAACTTTACAGTCTCAGCCTTCCAAAGGATGAAATGAAGTTTTTCATTTATCTTCCTCTCCAAGGCAGCAGGGTTGTCTCAAAGCAACGCCTGGCAGAGCTTCCCCGCTTCTCGGTAAGCAAAAGAACACAGCTCCAAAGGGTTAAAAACATACATGGCTACGTGGCATCTGGATGAACCTGGGGCAGGCGATTTGTTTGCGAAGCCCTCAGAGTTCACAGCTCTCCCGAGTTGCCTGTGAGCACGGTGGAGAGAGATGGGGAGCAGATTCAGGGACGCTTTTCTGAGCTAACCTGCCACAAATGGGCAATATCATGATTCCGAACCGGCACAAGATCCGCGGCCCGAACAAACCCGAAGCATAGCAACCACCTCATGTCCCTCCACTGCTGCAGAAGAAGGGCAAGGAGGCTCACGAGGCTCCTCTCTCCCACTTTTTCAGCTGGTTTGCACTGAAGCAGCTTTGCCCGTTCAGTGAGGAAATGCTTTGGCTTTGGGCAAGGTTTGGTGGTGACGGTGTCTGCGTTTTTAAACTCCTTTCTCATGCAAAAGTGGCCCAAGGACAGGTTGATCTATTTTGGTCCTAAAAATCACTGCAGTGAAGAAATGGCATGCAAATGGCAGTCAATAAAGACTTCTTCAAATAAACAGAGTTCCGCAGGAAAGCGGGATCAGGAAAGAGCGACCTATAGGAAAACCTCCTAAGAAACCAGCAATGAAAACAAAATACCTTTTGCTGCAATACAGTATTTTAGTTTAACATGTCTCTAATTCCTACTGCACGAAACATCTTCCTGCGAGCCGCCCTCGAGCAGTGGTACATTAGCTCCTATAACAATGCCAGCACATAAAGAGTTACTGTTCTTTCCCCCTACACCCCCCCCCCCCCCCCCCCATAAAGCATTTGACAGCCATGCCTAATAATTCTTTCTGGTGTGGTTTTTCTTTTTCTTGATGTCTTTATGTGAATATGAAGCCAGAGTGAAAGGCTTTGGGTGACCCCCGTGAGAGAGAAGAAGTATGAACTACAGAGAAAGAGAGTGAGATATAGACTCCCTGCCGAGACATCGGCATCTTCTCTGGCAGCTCACAACTTGGCTTCAGAGGGCCTTTGTGAGGGAAAAAGGACTCTTCTTCACTCAGGCGGTGACAATAGGTGTTTTGTCAGAGAGGGACAGGATAAAAAGCAGGGGGTGGGAGGCGAGATCATCATCGGCAAGGGGCTAGCCTTTGGGGCCTGCAGATGTTGGAAGGAGGATGATTTATTACTCCAGTGTCCTCAGTGGCATTTGGCTACCTTCCCAGACCCCAGTGTTGGTGGCTGGGTGGGAGGAGGGAGCTCTGCACAACAAGGCATCTCCGCACCTTCTATGGGCAAAGCTGGGGGCTGCCGGGGGGAGGGAGCCCGGCCAGGACAGCCCGGCACTGGTGAGGCTGAGCCTTGCCCTGGAACGGCCACGTTGGGAATGGCTTAGACAGGAGTCTTTTCTACACTGTGCTAAGGCGAGGAACTGAAAAAAAAGTATTTGCCATTCCTCAACCTAGCAGAAAAATGGTTACCTACAAACTGCGGGCACTGATAATCAAGTAACAGGACGACGTCGTGCTCGGAAGTACCAGACCCAACTAACCCATCTTCACCCAAACTTAAACCTGAGGAGCGTGGGGCTGGATTTGCGGGTGTGAATGTACAGGAGATTGTCCTTCCCACAGCTCCTGCTACCCACTAGGACAACTGAGGCCATTTCTGCACGACCGTCTCTTTACCCATTCCAGAGCTGAGGTGCAGAGCGCTCTGCTGTAGGACAAGGGGGCTCTGCGGCACGCTGCCCGAGCCCAAAGACAAGCTGGGGTGGTGTGGGAATGGGAGGGAGGGATCTAATGCCCGTTCTTGCTCAGAAACTGCAGAAAGCCTTGGAAGCAGCACAGGAGGATTTATGCAAATCAGCTGAGAAAAGGAAACAATATTTTGGATGTCTCTCCATACCCCAAGAAATCTCCGAATCGATTGAAGTCTGCCCACCGCTCCATATATCCAGTATATTGAAAAGTAACCCAGCTCACTGAGCCAGGAAGTTCTGGATCATTTCCAAGAAAAAGGAATCACAGCCTAGCAAGAAATACACACCAAGACAGTGTATTGCCAGGAGTTTGATTTAGGACTTTTGCTCCAGCTCCTTTCCTCTTTTAATATACAGTTTTCCACCGCACTTTCTATATAAATACTGTATCCTATGGCTGACAGCCTCTTTTAGTAGATTTATCCATTAGTGGACTTACTAAAAATGTTGTCCGTTGGAACAAGGGCACATGCTTCACCTCAGCAAAAGACAAACGCAGAGACGGTATTAAAATACAAACCCAGAAAATTCTAAACAAGCTAGATGCAAATAAAAACTTTTTGTACAGAAATCACTAGGTAGAAAAATTTAAAACCTGAAAGACAAAATGCAGAAGTGAAAAGTGACTGAAAAAGGCGGAAAATCTACAGAGCTCCTAAAATGAGTGCCACAATCACAACGCCTAACACCCCTCACTACCGAGGAGTGCCAGTCGCTTCTACTGCCAAGACCCAATAGCACCTAGATGAGGGAAATCTCAAAATGCTTTACCAAGTACCAGAAACACTTTTCTGCGTGTACTCAAAACTGTTATTTCCATTTACAGAAGGAAGTGAAGCATTCAGAGCCTAAGTGACATGTCCAAGGTCACACACAGAGTCAACTGCAGAGTCAACAGAAGAGTAACTAGATCTTTGCTTAAAATCCCTTGGCTTTGACTGCGAGACAATGGCTCCCCCTCCCACGTAATCAACCAGTTATGGAAAGGCATAAATGCATATTTGCAGGACTAAATATGTTCACTTGAGAATAAAAATGTTTGGATGATTATCTATAAATTATATGACATTATCCAGGCCTCTCTGGTTTGGACGTTGGATAGAAATTTGATGAATTACAAGCAAGACACAAATGTTATAAGAGCGGCTTTGCTTTGACTATTTTTCTTGGTCTCTGAAAAAAAAAA
>WEIS01051465.1:15107-34544 GCA_013389965.1 Todus mexicanus | reverse complement strand
TTTTTCCCCCTCCTTGATTCTTTTCATTTCTGTCTCATCTCTTTTATGTGCTGCATCGGCTGTTTTCTTGCCATCTGAATCAGTTTTTTGGAACAATGGGATGTATGAGGGCTGAGGGGGCAGTTGAAGAATACAGCCCTTGTTGTACACTCTGTGACTTGACATTGATTAATGAGGGTGCGGACATGGGCAGAATTTGATAGAGAGAGAAGGGGAAATTGGAGGACCTGAGGGCACCAGAAGGAGGAGGGCAAGGAGATGACAGAGAGAAGACGAGAACGATGCCAGCGACTCCGCACAGTATGTGGAAACAGCAAGCGGCGGAAGCTACTCCAAGCAGGGCCATCCACCGTGAAAGACCTGAGAGAGCCAGAGAGACTCTTGTACCCCAGGAAAGACCTAACAGGGACAGAGCGACACTACTGAGAATATCACACCTCTTTGTAGGTTTATCCTGCATGTCAAGACCCGTTGTGTCAATACAACCCTTTCCTTCTCATGAACGTTTGCCCCCAAAAGTATCAGTAGAAGCAGCTTTGTTGCTTCCTCTGCTCTTTCACACATACCTCGGTCTCCACCCTGTTGGTTTACTTTCCAACCCTGAACACACCGTGGTTTATAACCTTTGCTGCAGGAGCTAAAACACCTACCACAATATTCTACACTACCCGCAAAAAGCTTTAGTCTAAGTTACAAAAACCTTGCATCTAAGGTAGGTCAGAATCACTGTCCGCAGAGAGGCTGGCCGAGGAGCCTGAGGCAGAAGAGTCCACAGACACGACTCTTCCCCATCCTGCTCCAGGACTAACTGCTTGTGGAACTGAGATTAAGTGTTTGCTTATTCTGCTCTTTCCAGGTGCAACCGAATAACGTTCATCCGAACAGGTAACTCTTCTGCCTGTCCTGTGCTGTTGGATGCTGCCTTCTGCACAGGGAGATCAGACCTGCTGGCTCAGAACTGAAGGAGGCCCTGAAGCTCTCCAAGGCCATCTGAAGGCTTGACACTGATCGGTGAGATGTTCTGTCAGCTTCCTCAAAAGGGCTTCACCAAGCTAGGGGATGCATCAAGAATACAACAGTCACCACGGGAGGACTTGCTGCTTTAGGAGTGAAGTACAGCTCATTTTGTAAAGCACGAAAGGCAAGGCCTACAGTATGTCTTGGAATTATTACTATTAAAACTATCAGTGGCAATATCTCACTAGTCAGAAATCTTTCCACTCCTGATGAAACCCAGAAACAAAGTTGCAGTTTCAGTAATTTCAGTGAGTGAGAGAGAGTCCAGCCCCAAACAGCATCGGCCCACTTCTCAGCCTCAAATCCAAATTGTTTTGCCTTTCTCCACCGCCCCAGATAAATTCGATATCTGCCAGACCACTGACTGTTCATGTGCTAATCTGACTCAGACTCTCTTTCATGGCTGTTCTCCTTTGCATAAAACATTAAATGTTGGTTTAAGGGGACAGTTGGCCCTACACCCTACGTGAGAGCTCCGCTACCAGCCTGCTGGCCACTCCAAGCATGGCTCATTTGCCCTTTGCATGAGGGAGAAGGAAAGATTCGGTTTTTGCCGGCCTGCATATGAAATGAACGCAGAAAAGTTTCACAGACGAGTGCAGAATCTCCTCCCTGTCTCTCATCTGCTTTGCCCACCGCCAGCCAGCCACCAGCTTTAACACATTGCCCAAAGAGCAACATGCAAGCGCTGCCTGTGGCTATCGGTTGCCCGCTGGCTGTCAGACGCACGGAACCTAAGCACCAGCGATTTCTGCCCACAAAGGCAAAACCAGCCTCCTGTCCCCGAACATCTGGCTGAGCGCAGCATCTTGGGCTTTTTCAGGGCAGCAGAGTCTTCCAGCGTTCCCTTTCTCCCTCTCCTCCCTGCATCCAAGACAAGCAGCCCAGTGATCACCTGCAATGGCAGCCACAGAGGGTGACCTGAGCCCTAGAGCTACTGCTGGAACAAATGAGAGAGCTTAACTAGAGCAAGACTGGCATAAAAAGGAAAGAGAAAAAAAGAGAGGAACAAAGATTCCGTCCAATTTGCTCTTTTCGGCATTGTAAAAACTGGCCTGTTTCCCAGTATATCACTCTGCCATTGAATAAGGTCAATTGCAGAGCAGTTCTTCAGTCATCCTGATGGGTTTTCATGAGAAAGTGAATGGAGTGCAAATTAGCCAAAGTCGTCACAAGCTTTTTTACTGTCACTCTGAGCCTGACAGTCCAAAGGAAAATGAGGATTAATAAATCTAACGAACTTTCCCTATTATCCGAGCCAGGTTAGGAAACTATTTATTGTCTCTCTTTTTCTATGTTTCATCCATTTTGCCTACTGTGGTGAAGCATTTCAAGAAGAAAGAAACAACAGACGCACGCACACACACGCTCGCACGCACACACAGAGCTTAACCTCTCCAAATCTGCTAGACGGAGCCACAGACATCCCGGAGAAGAAAGGCGCTGCCATCCTGCAAGCAAATCAAGATCTTAAAATAATTCCACCTTGTGCATACCAGACAGTTTTATATGAATCCTTGCAGCTGCTGATTTCCATGAACTAATACGTGTTCAATATGCTCAATGTACGTGTTTTATGGCAGAAAGAATAAAGATTGCTAGAAAGTCTTAAAAATTTTTTTTTTTTTTAAGACCAAAAATTAGTTTCAAGTTAAGGGGGATTTTTTTTTATCTAAACAATTATATCCACTTCTCTGGAGTAGCTATTAGTGTCGTTTCAAAATTATTATAACTTTTTAGCTAGAATAAGATATTAGTAGCTATCGGTTTATGATGCAAATGTTTACTAATTTATTAAAATTGATAGAATTTGGCTAACTGTTGTGGAAAACTAACTTAACTAAGACAGAACTGCCTGAAACATTCTGAGACCAGGAGGTCACACCAAGCCTATCACAGACATGATGCAAAAGATCTCTAGGAACATTCAGCATTTTTGGTTCAGGAGATTTAAATATGTCTGTATGCACATAAATACATATATATGTATTTAAGTCCAGTATAAAGCAAATCTGTCCAACCTCACAGCTGGACAAAATGTTATCCCATGTAATTTGTAATACACTGTGACGAGCAGAGTAGTTTTTATTCAAAAATCTCAAAATCCTTAAAAACTTCCACAAATCAAGCCTCATGCTGCCTGCAAATCGACGTATATATTTTCAGAACACTTGTTTTAAGCGCTAATTAAGACATTTCACATCTGCGGTAAAACAGGTGGGGAAAAGGAGACAAAGGGATCAGTCACTTGCTAATGTCCCTGGAAATATATGCCGGGGAGGAGACCAGCATGAATTTCAGGTCAACTGGCTCCTACTGTAAGCCGTACAAAAAGTGATCAAACTCCCAATTGCTGAGGATTAGAATTTCTAAAATGCACTGCTAACAGAAGTTTGGCACCAGGATCCTAATAAAACCACCTCTAGTAGTAAGAATAAGGACAAAAATGATACGAGAAGATTGAATTAGACACTCACAAACCCAACAAATCTTTTTGAGACTAAAATACTGAACACCAACACCAGCCACAGTCTAAACTGATGAAATTTTTCGTTTTCCTTCTGGTAACCTTAAAAACTTGTCTCAAATCTTGCTTCTTGCCTGTGTGTTGTGTTGCCAATAAATGTACTCCTCCCTCATAATAATCTGCTAAATTTCTTTTATTAGTAATGAAGGGAAAAGGTCAAAGGAGAAAACACAAAGTTTCATTCTGGAAGCTACTCGAAACAAAATTTGCTTTAATTTCTTCCATGTTTCCTTCGAGTTAATCAAAGATGTAGCAAAAAAAAATAATATTATTAAATATCTAGTTGGATATATTCATGGTTACAGTGGGTAACAAACCAGTTTAAAGTCAAGTCAGAGAGTTTGTTTCAACACTTTGTGTTCACCTTTTATGTGGAGACGCTTACCAGAATAAATTGCCCCTGAGAAAGCTCATGCTGCAATCTGACTAAGCAAAGAAAAATTGTTTAGCATTGAAAGCAATCTGGGGTTTGTTGAGATTTCCCTTCTCCTGCTTTTACAGTCACTTGTCATTCCATTTAATGAGAGGGAAAACTTTCCTGACCATCTAAATTAGGCCATTCAAGATATTAAGGAAAACACACATACCCCAAAGTAAAGGTAAAATTATTCTGCAATCATCAAATCAGCCTTCTCTTCTTTATCCCATCTGTATATTCTCCTTGTAAAGGCTCGGGTATTGGCTGGAAAGCTACACGAGCAGCACAGTCCTACCTGCTTGCCACTTAAATTGCTGGTATTTTAATCTCATCAAAGAATCTGAGTTTTTCTTCCTGCTGTTTTGACTTTGCTGTCTCTTAGTCTTGTCACATTCACTAGTTTTGAATAAGTGCAGAACTTGCGTTTACAGAATTTGCAATCTGCAAGATTGTTTAAGTGATTTATCAAATACTTTGATTGAACACTTATTGCTGTTTCAGTTCTGAATCTCATTTAAACTGACTGGGCTTGACATAAGCTTTTAGAGTGAGCACAGAAACGAGTCCGGGCTGTGGCAGGTACGGCGCGAGGGGAAAAACTTCCACCTCCAGTCACGGCACTCCTGAAGTTGCACACAGATAAAATCAGCTATGTAATATATTCCTTATTATTTTATGACTGATAAAACCAGAATACCAACAGTCGGACAGGCTTTATCATATTAATTAATGATCCAGCACAATCTGCGGGCGGGTTCAGAATACCCAGAGCATCCAGCACCCCCCAGGGTTCTAAATCAGATCCGTCTGTGGAGCGGAAGAGTCCGTAACTCTGGAGTGCTCTGCACAGCCACAAAGAACAGAGCACTGAAATCAAGGTTATGATCACTTTGCACTCACAGACAACACACGGATCAGAGCAACGCTCATCTCTAAGGAGCTCTGAAACAGCCACAAAGCTGAAAAATGGGAAATCCGTCATCAGAGAGCTGATGTACTTCTGAGAGATGCTAAGCAAATTGAGGCTAAACAAGTTGGAAGGTCTATGGAGAAACCTAACACCAGAAACACCAGAAGGGATGCAGCAAAACTCGTCCCATCAATCAGAAAGCAATGCACCACAGACAAGTACTACTGGAAGATATGGTTTATAACATAAAGCCTCCCCCATCTGTATCCGCAAACTTTCTTTGCATTTCCTTCTGTGGTCTAAAGCCAGACTGGATTCCAAGCACCCAGGATTCCGAGGTGATCAGAGTTTTCAGCATTAATAACAAGCAAGCAAAAGACAGAAGAAATGAAGAGAATTTGCTCCAGTTCCTAAGAGATTAAAATCACGGGCTTTTGCAGCGTGACGCTTCTGAGTCTTTCTTACTAACTCTGTTGTCTTTCAGGCTCACGGCATTTTCAATGCTTCCTCCAAACTCATGTGGGATAATGCACTTCCAAAAAGTAGGCTCTAGGTATGCACATTCTTAAAATCAACCCCTCAACACGCATCCAAATAAAAGTGAGCTTTCCTACCCATTTTCCCCAAGAAAGGAAGCTCAGAGCCCTTTTATGCATTGTGAATGGCCCACCTAATTTAGACTGAATTATACCCTAACCTTCATTTCCCCTTTACTTCTTTGCTCCATTCAGCAGTTTCTGACTTCAGCTAATTCACTAACAATCCCAGCTGGTCCTTCCCAGCTCCCAGTTCTTTAGCACATTGTCCAAGGAAACTATGTGCTCCCATCTACACTGGTATTCCACTCTCCAATTAACCTACTGCTGAGAGGCTTTACCCCTTTTCCACCATCCATTCCTCTGCACATACATTTTTTTTTTTAACCTTTTACTTCTTGAATTAAAGTTTACAAGATCTCTTCCAGGTGAGAAGGTGTTAAATGTATTTGTTAAACGTGGTGCTGGTTACACAGGAAGATGTAACACACCATCGGGCAATAGCTGGGAAAAAGTAATCTGCTGGAACTAGAATGCATTTCAAAGCCAAGCATTAAGACACAGATGTTTAAGATACAAGTAAACAAATAACAAAGGAATTTCCACACTTGCTCTTACACTTGTTCTTACTCCTGAAACCACGCAGAGTGGCGGGGCTCAGCCAGAGGCACGGCTGGCGTTTGATCTACGCAGCCCTGCAGTAGGGCTGCCCGAGACATGGAAATGGGTTTGCTATTCTCACTTCTAAAAACCAAACCATCGCTTTTCTATCACACAGTTGTAACCTTGAAGACAGTGAAATGAAGGCCTGCACCCGTGCAACCGTGTGTTCTTTACTGTGAACGCTTCACCAGGTCTGCGAGAGGTAACAGTCTCAAACCCACCTGCATTTCCGACCCGTTTTACCCATCCCTTTATCACACTGCTCTGTCACCAGCGACACAGATGATCCAGTCCCGGGGTGCCTGAGCATCACCCACCTGCTTGCACGAATGGAATAAACCAGGCTAGAAACAGTTCTGTTATCTTGGGGTGAGAGTTGAGACTCCAACATCTCCAAGTCCCCAATCCAACGACTGTGTAATTATCACAGAAAACTCCCACAGCAAATGTTGCAAAACCTCACTGGATTCAGACTGCAGCCTTGTCCCTCCTCTCTCATGGTGAGTGACTGCACATAGCCCCTGCTGATATAAAAGTGTCCTCCTTAAACTGTTGTGGTTATTCCAAAAAACGCTTTTCTAGTCTAGTTTCAGAACACATTTCTAAAGACCTAAACTTCAGCGTCTGCTTCCTGCGAGCCACTTTAACATTTTGATTTCAGACACAATGCCAAGTGTCCTCTTCCAAGGTAGATGGCACATGGCACAGATCTCATTGCTGACAAGATTCTGGATAAAACAAAGATAGCGAAAATGCAACCGATGGGTGTTAAACACCTACCCCCTCCCCAGCTCCTCCTTTCTTGGACATTCGCTCAGAACCAAATGAGTGGAATGCAGCAGGGTGCTCAGAAAGTGGCTCTCAGAACCAGGCAGTGAGAAAGTCAATATGGAGCAGCGTGTCCATTTGTTCTGATTTATCTCACTAACTTCAATTGACAGTTAATTCATCAGAGTAGGAAAACGCCAGTCTAGTGAAAACACAACTCCTGAAGAGTGGAAAACATAGAGTGTGGATAATACAGGTAATAAATTAAAGGATATAGTATCAGTATTTGTCATTCCCATTCGGAATGTGCTATATATTCCTGCTCTTGCCATTTACAGTTTATAGTAAAGAGTGAATTTACACGTGCATTTACTGACCTGTATCACACACAAGCCTTTTACAAAAGCAACTTTGAAAACCAGGAAGAGACAGGACAAGAAGTCACTTTGGTTCCAATTTCTACATCTGAAATTTCCAAATCAGAAATTTCCAGCAGATTACTACAGAATCTTGAAATGAACTGCAGGCAAGACGAGAATTCACACTGCAAATGTTGGCTTGGATCTAAACCCCACAAAAATAACAGAGCTGAAAATGAAACTTGCAACAGAAATACCAGGGCACCACTAACCCAAGTGCATCGGGATGTGCTCCATCTTCTTCTCAACGACCTTCCCGGTAAACCCAGGGTGCCCTTGACTTTTTTCAACCAGCAGTGCACACCAAGCCAATGATTTTGGAATCTACCAGCAGATACCACAAGCTCTCCTCCCTGCATTCTGTCCACCAGGCTGAAGTTCAGCCTTGCGCAGGCACAGCTTAGATTATTCTCCCCTCGATACACTAAATAATGTGACCTCACATTTAGCTAAACAGATGTTAACCTATGATCAGTTTGCCCATTCAGTCAGTTTTGCGGTTTACTGACATTTTGGTCAGCACCAGCCTTGATGTGTCGCTTCTCCCTGTGAAGTGCTGTTGGTCTGCTTAGCAGCAAACCCCAACTTCTGCTCCAAAGAACATAGACAACTCGACAAGAATCTGAACTTCCTGGCTTTTTTGGTTTTGATCAAGGTTGTATGCTTATTAAAACCTCAGCACAGCTGCAGTGGACTACAAGAAATGAAGCTTCTCTCTGTCCATTTCTCAGGAAACTGGACAAGAGCCAAAAATAATCTGTCCTGTCTAAAGTAGTATCTGCATTTTGCCTCAGCAGCTCTCCAGAAAGGCAGCCTTTTTATCTCCCTTCCTCGCTGCTGAAACGAATTTTGGAGATGATATAAGCATTTATGAATACCAAAAGACACTTCACTTCTGGGAGTGGAAGCATCTGTAAATCCGTGCTTAGAACTTAGTGTAGTTAGTGTTTAAGAGATGCACACAGCTATTTTTTGAATGCAAGTAAATATACAAGGTGCAAGCTTCCAAACACTGCAGGACTTTTGCATTATTAAGCTCTCTCAGTAACAGCCTAAACACAACCACTGCTGAGAGCAAAGAAGATTGCATCAACTCTAAAAATCTTCAATTTCCACCTAGCTAAGAGACTGGGAAGGCACAAACACGGGTTAGCAACGCGGAAGATAGCAAGAAATCACAGCCTGAACTTTCACCCAAATATCTAAATTAAATCAGAAGTATTCCAAAGGTTTGGAGAAGTCTCGATGTTTGTTATAATCACAAGGCCCTGCATTTTGAGGGCTTTACTTGCTCAGAAAGGAAAATATCAATGACTGTAGTAGGGTTTATCAGGACGTCTGGTCACAGGAACGTATGAGAGCCTCATAGCCAAAAAGCCAGGCTTCTCCAGCAAACAGGCTAAATTCCACGTGACCTTACAATAATATCAAAGCCTTGGTCTTTTATCTGAATCCAGTTTCTAAATATCTCGTGGCTGGTGTTTGCCATCACCTGCCACTGCAGCAGGAACATCACAAGCTGGTTCCTCAGCCTGGCTTTGCCCAGCTGCTCGCTTGACTGAGTCCACGCAGCCCCACAGCCGCGATTCCATCCTCCACCAATATTCCATATTCCAAAACATTTTAATGTATCAAAACTTCAAATAATCTACTGCAGGCGAAAAATCTGCTTGCATTAGATTTTTATAGGCAGACATTTCTTCTACTCATCCGGATCCAGCGGACCCATCAGACAATCACACGAGCATTCCTGCAGGACCAGGTCGGACCA
This sequence comes from Todus mexicanus, assembly GCA_013389965.1. Classification (NCBI taxonomy): domain Eukaryota; kingdom Metazoa; phylum Chordata; class Aves; order Coraciiformes; family Todidae; genus Todus; species Todus mexicanus. Next base: position 25,515 of record WEIS01051465.1, on the reverse strand, counting down.
ACGGACACCCCGTCAGGTCAGTTCCCAGCCTGCGCTTGTGCCTTGGCCACGGTCTTCAGCTGATGGGAGAAGATCCACATGCACTAACACAGCCCTCTAACAACCACCACTACCAAAGGCTAAGTCACTGGAGCTGTATTTAATTCTTCCCTTGCAAAAGCTTTCAAGTCAACTCAATTAAAGTAATCCACCACAAGGACTCGAGTTCTACGGACAAGGATTTCCCACCCCAACTCTACTGAGCAGCTTGTGATTTTAACAGTCATGTTTCCAAGTTGTTAAACAACCATTTCTTCTGTTGCATGGAAGATGAAGAAAGCTGAAAGATAGAAGCGCTAAAGAGCTATCTGATGTTTGGCAGCATTAGAGATGGAATTACCCAATTCCACTAAAACTAGCAACAGCTGCCTATGGATATGTAGGAGGATATTCACCCAAACTATAGCTGACAACTCTCCCCTCCTTCAAGAGACAAGTATTTATTCCCCTCCTCACAGCCAGTCCTGCGGACTATGGCTCTTGTCAGTTAAAAGTGGATCTTTTATTTCCTATCGGGCTCTTTGACACTTGTCAAGTTCACTTTAGAAAAATAAATAAATAAATAAAAACCCCGCAGCTCTTACAGCATTAAAATCACGCTCCAAATAGAATTTTTGCTGGTCTGCTGCACAACAGTACTTTTAGCACATACATGTGTAATCCAGTTTTTAAAGTTTGCTTTAAATCAGTAAATCGGATTTAAATTTGCAAGAACCCCCCGTTAACAACTCTGAAAAAGCTGGAGCCCGTCTGGCTGTGAGGCCGTTTTCTGCACAGGCTGTACCTCCCTCCCGGGGACTCACTGGCCTTCGGAGCCCCGCGTGGAACAGCCAAAGCTGCGGGAACTCGGTTACTGCTCAGACCTACCACTTTCTGACTTCAGGACAGGAGGTTTAACCGGTTCCCCACATCACTCTTCTTTTCCAAACATTTGGCGGTGGCGATTCCCTCCCCCCCACTCCCCCCTTTTCCCTTTCCCTTACTCCAAGTTTAAGGCAGTTCACCACTTACGGTCATTTACAGCTTACATCTCAGTAAATCCAGAAGGTGTCTGATGAAAAAGAGGGACTAGCCAAGCATCTTAATCCCCCTGTTCATTCATGCTCTCTGTAATGTTCTTTCAGGCCTCTGCTGAGAGACTAGGCTGAAATGAAGGCTGATAAATTAGTCTGGAGGGAAACAAGGCAGATTCTGCTTGTAAAAGGTCATTCCAACTTTGTTCTGGGTGAGGGTTTATCTTGACTGCAGCTGCGACAGACAATGGCCGGGGCCTAAACGGCAGAAATCCTAGCTCTGCTCATGAAATTACTGTGCTGATAAGGTAGAATGGACTTCAGTGAGATCTAAATGGGAAAAGGGAGGTGGGGGACAAGGGTGAAATGTAGGTATTTTTGAACATGATTGAACAGGGAAGACACAATGAGATGTACAATTGAAGCAATGACTTGCCCGGGCATTATCTGAAAGTGAAGAAACATACTGCTCGCTAATCAGATCAAAAGGGAGAAAATACCCACTTGTGTGCGCCGAGCAAACCGCCCCGCCGCAAACACAGGCACGAGTGGGCTCAGCGCTGCACCAGAGAGCTTAGGAAATACACTAAACACAAAGATCGGGGCTTCCGAACTCCTGCATCATTCACTGTGCCTTACGCTGCTTCCAGCCACGCTGGAGATTCACTTCGCTGGCAACGGGCTGCCCAGAGCAGCCTAAGGAAGCTCTGCTATAAAGTGTGCACAAGCAGGACGTCTGGCTGAGAACGCTCTGCAGGGAAAAGCACTTGGGGGTTTTTAAGCACATTTTGTACATTTCTGGGGCAAAGAGAGTAAGCGGTGACAAGTTGTGACGAGCTTGTTGTTGTCTGCTCTCCCTGGTGTGTCCGCAGCTTGTCTTCCCTCGTGAGGGAGATGCCTCGCCCTTATTTACGCTCCCACTTGAATGTGCACGGCTCTGGTCGATGCAGACACCGTCACCAGACTGGAACCCAAGCACACTACCCAGTCTGGGCTACTTTGGCCTCCCATGCCCTTGGTATCTGCTGCTTCCAAAGAGGACAGAGGGAACCCGGCAATGAAGAGATGCACAAACGAGTCGAGGTGGATGTTTTACAGGGACACCTCGCAAAGGAGCCCACCTTAGTTACAACTAACAAAGCACACGATTAGTAATAAAATTTCCAGAGACAGCCCTATCCACGGAAATGCTCCTTCCGCTCCAGCTGGCCAATTCGCCACCTTTTCTGGCCACCAGACCTCCTCCTGCAGACGTGCTTCTTCCAGTGATGCTTCTTAAAGTGAGTCAGACTGAGCTTCACACCTCCCCTGGATAAACAGCCCGTGTTTTTCAGGGCTGTAAACTTTCAGTACAAGGACTGCCTCATTCTGTAGAGGCCCCAGTACTTTACTGCGATGAAACACGCAGGAAGAGGAAAGGATGAATAACTCAAGGATCCGTTAGCAAGTGAAGAACACCTACGTCCCACTACTTCAGAAAGAGCGATAGACTTGACTTTTCATTTCCACCTCATCACAGCTCCCTTGCATTTCCAGAGCCAAATGAGAAGCAATCAAACTGCCAAAGTGTGTGAAGTGCTAAATCCCACAAAGTAGGAGTTGCTACATTTAGCAGTTCTCTGGAGGTGTTTAAAAAACGGCTGGAGGTGACGCTTCAGGAGACGGGTTAGTGGTTGGGGTAGTGTAGGGCTGAAGGTTGGAGTTGATGCTCTTAAGGTCCTTTCCAGCCTTGGCAGTTCTATGATTCTACAAAATCTGCAGCGCTGCTCCATATTTGCCATGGGAAGAGGAGAAGGTGCCAAATTATGCAGAGAATGTGATTTCCTCTTTCTCTAAAAGTAATTAACATAACATTTTACTCTGGAAAATTCGCTGTTGTTACTTGTATCACAACAGAGCGAGGAAAAGAAACTTAATTTAAAACCTCCAGACTTCATCATTAACCAGGAACTCAAATGAGGTTCACTGGAAGGTTTGCTCATGTCACAAACCTTCGGAGTCTAAACACAGCTCTAAGTGTTTAAGCCCTGACTCAAAGCTGAGTAATGACTTTCTCTAACGTCTTAGCACAAGGTTACTGGGACTCAGGGATAAGCTGCGCAGAGACAGACCACACGTATGTTCCCTACTCATAAGCAGCGCAAGGACCATCTCCTCCAACAGCAAACACATCCCTGATTACAAGGTAGGAGTAGCCCAAGAACTGCAGAGCAAGTGACTGTGCATCGCTTCCGGCCTCTGAAATGGCAATTGGAAGAGTGCACAGAGTGATGCCCCCTTTCAGGTCCCAGGTATATTTATGGTTTAACTCTGACTTATTGATCACTCCCTTTACAAAAGCCCTCTGTGTTCCAGTGCCCCGGCAGTCTGCCTTTGCTGGGAAGGGACAAAATCAAGGGTGGATTTCCATGCAGGTTAACATTCCAGAGGTAGAAGCAATGCCCTGTGTTCTGCAACGCTTCTGACAACGAAAAGAGCTGGTTTTCAAACCCTTTGGTCACCACCGAGGTTTTCGTGGGATTTTCTCTTCCTCACCCTTTTTTTTTTTTTCTCTTTTTTTAAAGTGTGGATGATAAAATGCTCTTTCAGAAGCTGGTATTCGTGGATGTCTCTCGAAGACGAAAAGAAAATATTTATTTCCTTTTTCTGCTTGTGAATCAGAATGTTCTATTTAAAGAAAGTGCCCTCTGCCGGATTGCTCATGAGTTATTACCCCTTATGGAAATAAAGGAGAAATATCAGGAGGTATTCTTAGTCATTCCCTTCCCCTGTCTCTTCTTTTTTTTCTTAATTCCTTATATACCCATGTTTTAGAGAAGTGCCTAAGATAGACCAAGATATCTTGGCATTCCTGGGCCTAAAAAAGGACTTACTCTTTTAACCCCGACACTGAAGCATTTTGTGAAACATCAAAAAAAAAAAGGTACAAATTTCAACTGTTTCACTTGGGCATCATAAGGTGCAGTTCTCATTTTTATCCGGGGTTGAAATTAATCAATTAACCCCCCACAACAGATTGAGTTGTAGAGACTGGGATTTCACCTTTGATACAGTAAAGCAGCTGCATCCTTCTCTGCCGGCTCTTCTTTTTTCCAGTTATTTGTCTTTCATGAGATAGTTTCTATCTTTACCCTAAAGTACTAAATGAAAGCGTTTATTTGTCATCAAATGGAAAGAAGCAGGCGGCCTTCTACGCTTCTGTGTAAGTCTCTTGTGTTTCAGCAAATAATCTCCCTTAAAACATAAATTAAAACAAAGAAACTAATAACTATATCTTATTAATGCTAATTAACCTGCGCAGCAAACTGAGCTAAGATCACATCTGATACCTTCCAAAATTCCCCTCCAGGATGTGATTCGTGCTCTTCTCTCAATTAGCAAAATAAACAGTGCTACGATAAATATCGTTATTTACTCAACAAAGTGATCAAATTCATTACGTGATTTATTCTTTTTTTTTTTTTAGGTCCCAGAGGCAATAAAGTGAAAAGACGCTGTGATTTATTTGGGGTACGCTGAATGGTACGTTCTGTGTCAGCAGGCAAGGAAGTAATAGGATCAGGAGAGCAGAGCAGAAATGCAATCACGTCACACTAAATAATCACAAGGCTTTTAGTTTGGGTGGTGTCTTAAGGAGAAAAAAAAAAGGTAGATAAACACGCTGAGCACAGTAGTGTCAGGGAATGAGGCACAGGAGGAGAACTCAGGGCGCACCATCCTATACAAGCAGTTACTGAATCACCCCACGAGAGGGTGGGGGCCGGAAGATCAACACATCTCATTTATTTTTATGAAATGAGCATGAATCACTCACTGCCATCCCACATTAAAAAAAAAAAAAAAAAAAAGAAACCCTTTGAATAATAGGTGTGGTTTAATTTAAAGACTATTTCTAAAAGATATTCCACAAAGCAAATGTTGGAGGAAAATCACGTAAGAGAAGCAAGACAGCAAAGACTTGCTGCAGGTAAAGTAGGACACGTATTCCCACAGTCTGAAGCCCGTCCCTCCTGCCTGGCTAAAAGGAAAAACATCTATAATTACCAAAAATTACATATATCCTTTTTTCAAGATATAGCAAGCAAAATGTGGCATTCTGTATTCCCTACGATGTTTTAGGCTATTAGGGGAAATAATGAGTAAAGCCGAAAGTTTCGGCAAATAACATTCTTCTTTCACCTCCTGGAGCTAGATGTGTTACAGCAGAGCCAGGTCGGGATCAAGCGGTTCAGATGAAAAAGGAGCTGGCCCCTACCTCCAAACAGGAGCCTGGGCTTCTCGAGGACTTTGAAGAAACACAGTTAACTGCTTTGTTTCACTGTCATTTTCACAAACCTGGTCTTACTGAAGTTTCAAAAGACAAAGCTCTTTCTGCAGAGAAAGATCCGTTCCCAGATCCAAGCCCTTCACAGCACATTTTCCAGCCCTCCAAAATGGATTTTTTTTAATTACAGAAACCAGAAGAAAAAGATCTTAATTGTGAAACACGAACTGGAGCGTTTTGAAGTTTGCATTGTATTTTAACCTGCTGAATTAGCATGTCTAAGTTTTAACTTAAAAACCCCACAGAACAGCGATAAAAAGACGCCTTCCTACAAACCAACATCTAGAGTTTGCTTCGACTTCCTCCGGCTTCATCCTATCCACGGTGACTGGGGCCCACCACAGATGGGCACAGCTCTTAAGGTATTTGGAAGCTCACACACTGACCATGTCCAGAAGCCAGATCCATATTTTTAAGCCCAAAGATGCACTCTACACAACAACAACCACCACAGTTTGCAGCAAAGCTAATGCAAGGTCATTTCCAAGCCTGGTGTGAAGCAGCCACAGGTATTACCACTTCTCGCAGCACTGAGTCTAGTCAGTCTGACAACAAATTTCCTGTGATGAAGGGCAGGAATTTTTTTGTGCAAAAGGCAGACGCACTATTAACATTAAGGAAGCAGTGACTACTAAAGCAAACAAGAAAGAGACCAGGTTTTCAGGATTTGGGCGGGTGGGGTGTCCACAGAAGTGGCATTATCAAGAGTATAAACCATAGGAAATGAGCTGAGGCACATGAACAGCGAAGGCGGCTGGGTGTGAAGAACAGATACCTTTCCTGAAGGGAAAATACAAATATAACTAATACAATTGGCAGTTCAAGTACAAGGAGTTCTGTGTAAGGAGTCTTACAACAGCATTCGACTTTCAAAACACTGCAAGTCAAAACTACAAGTTACAGAGAAGCACTGACACAAAAAAAAAAAAAAATCACATCAAACTTCCTAAGGAACCCTCCTCATGGGACGCTACAAACACCAGATTTGTTGGATTCATCGCGATTGTAAGAAACAAGAGGCAGAAATCTGGTCAATGAGTTACAGGGTGACAAAAAAATCCTCCCCTTTGCTTTTTCCCCCTTGCTGTCAACTGTCTGCCTTCTCTACTAACAGAGAAAAGAAACATATCCCAAATCACGATATCCTAGCACAAGTGACATCATGTAAAACTGCCCGGAACATCTTTAAAGCTTTTCCAAATTTATACTCAAAGGGAACAGCCCAGAAACCAACACACAGGCAGACAGTGAATTCCCATTTAGCACATGAAGATACTTGTGTATCTTATTCCTCGGTGGAATCACAAAGGTACCGAGTGGCTACAAATGGGTTTCCGAAATGCCTTTAAATATCCTGGGAAGTGGAAAACTTCAGGAGGTGTCTGCAAGTACAAGCAAGGTGAAAAGAGATAGTGCCAGGGTGGGTCTAAGACAGTGTTTGAGGACAACTGATGGAGGACAAATAGTCCTTCCTTTCACGTCTGAAACGTACCTGCCAAATCAGAGAACAAAAGAACGCCGCTGAAATGTGAGAAGTGCCACAGAGCAGGAAAGTTTGTTCAATTACACTACAAAAATAAACAGTATCACAAAGTCAATGTGGACTGAAGTTAATAGATACAGCTTCTATCAGGCCTGGCATTCAGCGCAGAATGGATACAAGGAACGTTTCTTAAACACATGAATGTAAATACAAACTTTTATCAGAAATATAAAGCACAAGGACAAAGTTTTGCCAAGGTCATAGGAAAAAAAAAGAGAGAGATTTGCATTACCCGATTCTAACCTGACTTCCAGCAGCCAAGGAGGACAGCACTTGCTCAAAAAAAAAAAGTACCATAAAAAAATCCACCCCAAAACCAACAAATGCCACAGAATCTACTCTCATTTATAGTAATTCTTAGGGGTACAGATATTTTCAAATCAAGAATACAGGAGCAGAAGAGACTCGGATGGTTTCTGGGACAATCCCAGAAAAACAGGGAGAGAGGCAGGAGTTCTGGGATGGCGCTTTTTCCTATTTAAGACTGGGGTTTGTTGAGCTCTTGGGGGAAAATGACTTTCACATTTCTTTATCTTTGCTGCAGAACGAGAACTCAAGAACATCGAGGGTGTTAATGGGTACATGCGATTTTTCTATGACCAGTTAATAACGCCTGCACAGCTAACATGGGCTGGGAGTCAAAGGTAACACACCCAACTACAAAACATGATGCGACTAATCAGATTTCTTCCATTGTGACAAGTTCTGAACACAATTTGAGAATGACAAGCACTTTAAGGAGTGACCCAACATCATTTAAAACCAACCTTCTCAAAAGGTGCCAGAGCAGTATTGTAGCCCAAGAAGCTATCTCGGAAAGGATCCCTGCTGCTTTTTAAACACTGCATGTAATGGGGGATGCAAAATAACGCAGGGAAACACAGCATTAGCAAATTCACTACTTCTGTCCCCAGGCCGGTCGGGACTCGGCTCGGCTTTATGAACAGTTTGCACAGAAGACAAATGAATGTGATGATCACATTCGACACGCTTACCTCCCATCCAAAGTTTGTTTCCTTTAATGTGCTCCTCTGTACTGTCATATAGGGTCCAAATCTTTCCCCAACTTCAATCTTCTTTTTGGCCCAAATCCCTAGCCCTGCCCCTGGAATCGAAGATTCTCTGAGTTCAAAATCTGGTGGGATTGGAATGTCATCAGGAATGTAGACGGGAGCTTCATAAGGTGAGCCCTCCTTGGGAGTGAAGTCCTCACTGGTGGGAAAGGGTGATGGAGGTCCGACAGGAATGGGGGACATAATACTGTCCTCTGTTTCCTCCTCTGCACTTTCGCCAGCAAGGAGATCAGGGTCGGTCTCGTACATATTATTTACAATCTCGCTGTCACCTAAAAGGGGAAACAGCAGAACAAAACACACTGAAATACTCACGTGAACATTAGTTAATCTCCTCTTGGGACAAAGTCTCATTTAAGCCTAGTTCGCATGCTTTAGGGATAGGAGGAGTGGCAAAAAAAAAGATAACCCTGACCTACAGACCTTAGGTGGAACCGAGGTAAGAATATCGGTGTTGGTTGCACAACACTTGGTGCTACAGGAGGATGAGAAGGAGGCCAACTGCAGGCCTGGCGCAGCACCCGGGATGAGGGGAGCTGCAGCTGTCGGCTTTCAGGAACAGCAAGAGGGAAGAAAACACAGCAGAGGTGCTCAGGGTTCCCTGGGACCATCTATTGTTTTAACTGACTCAGGATGTTTGGTAGAGGAAATGCAATAAAAATCAAGGTAAAATCTGACTCCGGTTTGGTAAGAGCTCTTTGCCTCATATTTGGCATTTTGGGGCTCAACATGTCACACAACAGAAGCCGTGGCTGATGGAACCTTCCAGCTACATCTCAGCACCGCACCGCAGCTGTTCTGCCTACACCTCAACTTCGTCTGTTGTATAAGGTAGTTGAAAAAAAAAACCAAAACAAAAAAACCACCACAAAACACGTCAGAAGATTCGAACGGCTTGTTTATAGAAAAAAGGAAAAATATTAAGCTGGAGGAATTAACCTTATTAGTCAGAACTGCTAATGGCATCCAGTTAGAAATACCACGTCACGTCTTTCATGCTTAACACCTTCAGCATCATTACAGCACCGTTCGGCCCAGTGCCTACAAAAGGCTGGGAATCAAATGCGTCCTGAGGATAGGAAGAGTGTGGGCATGTTTGGGGAAAACAAGCAACACTCCCCTCCAAAGTAAATACCCTTAATCCTGCAAGGGTTTTTCAACTTCATTTTCCAGCAACAGATTATTGCACCTCAGAGAATTACAAGTTAATTCCATTATTAAACCTGTAACAGCACACATCCATTCTCTGGTTTGATATTGGCTTGTACAAGCTAAAAATATTCTTCAGACATCCCTTCCTCTTCTGTCACTTACCAAAAACAAATAATCTGAGACGTGTTTACCAGAACGCACTGAGAGAAAACTAAGTGAGAGAAAAGTCTGTAAGCACCAGGGTTGACTAAGTAGTTTTCAGAAAAATACTTGTAACTGGAAAACAATAGTCTGATGAATCCAAAATGCTTCGTTCGGATACGCATCTCAGGGATTTCACAGCAAAATTCTGCTTGCTGGGGCAGTTCTACTTAGAAGCTGCCACGTTTCCTCCAAATTAATTCATGGATCAACCCGAGAAGTCAATCTGCCAAGGCAGCTTTGCCGTAAGGACTCTCAGGGCTTCCTCCAGCTATTCCCTGCTGTACAGAGCAGATTCTGCAGGTCACCCAGACCAGTAGAGTTCTAATGGACTTGGCCACATTTCCACACCGGGAGCCGAGGTAACCCAGCTGGAGCTTCGCTGTGGCTCACATAATATATAATAAAATCATTTCCACCGATCAGAAGATTGTGCACAGACTGAACAAGTACTCCTGATCAAAAATAAGGCTGAACCCAAAGTAATCCTCAAGCGCTCCCGCCAGGCAGGCGGTGATGACCTGAAAGCAGCTTTCCATAGGTCTCAGCATTCTATAACACGAACTCTCACTAAGAAGAGTCAACAGATCTACGGTAAGGAAAGAAAGATTTGGGGTAAACAAGGTGAGAACCAGCCCTCCTGACTCTCATAGGCTGACAGAAAAACACGGTATTCACGGCCAGTCTCTGGATGTGGCCTGGCTCACCCCCCAGAGGCTGCAGCCACCCCTGCTGACCAGGTCCTACAAGAACGCACCTTTGATGGTGCCAAACAGCAGCATGAACATGAAATCAGCTTGAGAAGCAAGTTACACAACTAGTCAGTAGCACGCTTAAAAAAAAAATAAAAATATCCAAACAAGTCCCAGGGAGCTTGAAATACATAAGAGCTGGGAAGCTTAAGAGTGAACACAGTAGACTGGGAGGGTGCTAACGTTTGGGGATATTTCCAAGTGGAGTCAATTGCTAAGCTACAACATTCACATGGAACGAAAATGGAGCGCTTTTTTCATCCAAAAAGGGAAAAAAAGGGGGGGGGGGGGGAGGGGGGGGAACAGAGGAG
>WEIS01051465.1:0-15101 GCA_013389965.1 Todus mexicanus | reverse complement strand
GGGGGGGGGGGGCAGGGAGGGAAACAGATGAAGGGGAAAAGAAAAACACATTTGTCATACAATACAAGTAGTTGAAGTATTTTGGGAACAGATTTGCCATCTCTCAATTAAACATGAGGCAGCATGACTGTGCTTTCATTGCACAGTAGTTTCCACTATGATAACAAGTCCAACAACCGCCTCATTGTGGGCCACGCTGAAATGAGAGGGACTCCCACAGTGCATATTAATGACTGACCTCTGATGTAATCGGGGGGGAAACAGCACCCAACAAAAATGACAGTTTTCTCTGCGGCACGGAAGACAGTTCTTGCTGCCAAATAGAAACCATCAGGGAAGAATAGCTGAAGCAGCGAGGCTCGACCGAAGGTACCCAGACCTCAGCTCCTCTCCAGCTGCAGAATACACCTTCTGTCTGGAGGACACATCTCCTCCTCTCTTCTTTTTTTTTAATGCCTAATAAAGATTTTCCTGAGTTCATGCCCAAGAAACCTGGTGGTAGACTCGACTAGAGAAGAGGATTTTGATTCCTTTGCCAACATGATTTTTTTTTTCTCCAGCTTTTGCGAAATACAGAGAGCTGCCTGCTCCAGCTTACAAATGTTTCCTCTGCAGAGAAGTGCAACCCTCCTTACTCAAACACGTCGCCAGAAACAAGCTTTCATAAGTACGATCTACTCCGTAATCCCGAAAATACTTGTGGTTGCTGTAAATGTTTTCTCTCCCAGTATTAGCAAGTCAAATTATTTTCTACTCTATGATTAGCCTCTTTTGCACTTAAGAAACAGGAATTCCAACCAAGTTGAAAAGCAGAACTCCGTTTATTGGAGCAAGACCTGTGAAAATTTTCAAATTGTACGAATATAAAGACACCTCACGACTGAACACTCTTCATTTTACTTCCTTCTATGGGACAATCCGGCCAATTCTGATTAAATTTTAATTTACTCTGAAGTTGAAGCCACATCTAAGTGACCTCATATTTCAAGAGAAATCACGAACCAAGGTTGTGCTGCCGCTGGTAGGCCTATAATCATTGCCCTGCGGAATCTTCTAGATCGCCCTCGCTGTATTTTGTAGCCTTTATCAGCCCCGGTGCTCCTCTCAGCATTACTCTGGACATAACACAACAGGTTAAAAAGAAAAAGCCAAGAACATCTTGTTGTTTAGGAACAACCTTAATTTCTCCTGAGTTCCATCACAAATCAGCTGGCTGCTCTTGGAGAACTGTCTGGGGTACGTGGCCATTCCCTGATGCCAACCATGCTATCCTACATCTGCCCCTCTTCAAGCGGCAAGTATTTCAAAGCTCTGGAATGTCTGGTTCTGTGAATAGAGGTACAGAAATACAACTTGACCTTATTGTTATTGTCATGAAACTAAAATTAGTCCTTCAAAGCTCACTAGCAAAATTACTCAATAAAAAGACCCATTGAAAGGTTGTTTCCACAGATAATCAGATATGGGCACAGGCTTAAAATCTGTGTGACACCAATGAGGTTCCTGCAACAATGGGAGTGATCCTTCAGTATTGGAGAGAGCTCATGAATAATCTATTGGGCAGCTGTAATGAAAGGAAAAGAAAGTCTGATGTTAAAGGAAATGGTGGAAGAAGAAACAATGTGTTTGATTTCGGGTGGGTTTTCTGCACTTTTGTATCTGTCCTTTTGATACGTTTATTCACATTAATATTGTTACGTAATATGAACTTCTGCTAAGGAAGTATCTACTGATCTGGAATTATTAAGCATCTTCCACACTCAGACACTGCAAAGAGCGTCTCCAGCTCCTTCATGAGGGACGCTTACGGAGCACACCAAGAATTTATATGAGGCAACCAGTGTCTGACCAGAAAGCACAACCTACCTACATTTTCAACTCAGGCGTGCCAGGATTCCGTGTCTCTTTGCTGTACACTCCGTATATTTCATCATAAAAATAATGTCATTTTTGTGATGGATTTGTAGACCAGCAGAGCTGGGAACAAATCATCAACATTATAGTTTAGATCAGCCAAGAATGCAGATACTTACATGAAACGAGTGTCTGCTTAACTACTGCCAACAACCGACAGGGTTCATTATACCCCTGAATATTATCCTGCTTAGATATAATTTACTTCAGGTAGATTGTAACGAGTACCTGTCCCATACCCTGCCTTACCCCACTTGGAGCACTGCAAGAGCCTCGCCGCTCTCACGCTATCCTGAGCCAGGCAGAAAGCTGAGAGCCAGGCACAGCTCAGAGCACCCACAACACGTCTATAAATCACAGAGAACACTCGAGAGCACCAGACAGCACCCACCCAAACAGTGACTTTGGAACACTGAAAGATCTCAGTGATCAGATTGCCACCTGATGGCCACAGCTGAAATACAATAGAGAACCAGAGACCTGCTCCCTACTTGGGCTGAAGCTGCCTGGCCTTGCTTACAAAGCCTCCTTGCCACCAGTTGCAAGCAGTTTGCAGCACCAGGAGCTGGCACCAGTCTCCACAGGCTGGCTACACTTCGTAGGGATACAAGTTTTCTGCAGAACACTTTGCAAACGTCAGAGTCAAAATAAAGAAGCCAAGGTGCCCAACACAATCCTCAGTAAGATTCCCATTATTCAGTTCATCTAAGAACTGTTTTCCAGTCACTCTAATGGCGAAGGTAACCAACTGTTGGTAAGACAGTTCACCTACAAAGACGCGTTTCTCTTAAGGCACAGGGAGTCTTCAGCCTAAAGCAAAGAATGGTTAGTATTAACTTCAAAGAGTGTGCACACGAAGGCCAAAGACCTAAAATTCAGTGCAAGAGCATCTCTGGAAGCTAGTCTAAACTATCTGGGTTTCCTTCTGCCAGAAAGAGTGCAAATTAGGGCCAAAACTGTGGTGACAAGGATTATTCCTCTTTCATTAAGGATTGAGCTGAAACATTAAATTCTTCCTGGCCATGCAAAAATGGTTTTTCCTCTGTCCACAGACAATATTTATTTAATTGCAATGACTGCAAAGAAAGGAAAATAAAGAATAAATTACTTATCATTACTTATTAATAACTTATAGGATACTAGGGCCTGTCACACAATTTCTTCCATTCATTGCAAGAACCTTTCTCCTCCATCTACGCTGGACTGCTTAAGTACCTCCCGTATTTGCTAGTGGATGCTGGTCAGAAAGCAACACATTCAGCAATCGAAACAGGAACTGCCAAAGAGCAACCTCCTGCACACACATGGCCAGGGCTCTGCACGGCACTCATGCCCCAGAACCACGCTCCCAAAGGTTCTTCATCCAGCCTGAACTGCCACAGGAGGAAAAGCAAATTCTGCTTTAAAGGGACATCTAGAAATGTCTTTTTTTCTCTTTCATCCATTCACAAAAACCCTTCATCCTCACGAGTTTTACAGTTGAAAAGGGACTTGGGCAATAAATGTACAGGGAGGGAAGTGGTCACAGATGGGAAGTGGTTTTGCCAACCTGCCCCTGTGCCAAGGAGCTCCACAGGATCTGCTCTGACCTTGGAGAAATTACACTGCTAATGCAGAGGCTGATCTTGTAAAAAAAGGATCCTTAAAATCAGTGGCCAGGTAGCAGAGTCCTGACAGACCCAGCTCTTCAAAACTCCGATTGCCAAGCTCACTATAACTCAGTAACATCGCTTGGTGGCAACTAACACCAGCTCTGAGAAAGCCACACAAACGGTGCCACCTCAAAACACTCACGTTTGCAGGACAACTCAGAGATTTTTATTTACTCGTCTCATTGAAATTCAGTCCAAAGGAGACACAACTTCTAATACATCTCCCATGTAAAATTCCAGCACAGCAAACTCGCTGCACTTCTCTCCCGAGAGGGAACTTCCACGGTTGCTGCTGACTTGGAGCGCCCCAGTCTGCCCTCTAAATTACCCTGTCTTTGCAATGGGTGTGTAAGGACCTTCTACATGAAACTTGCCTGAGCCTCCATCTAATGCAGAGCTGCTGTAGAACGCATTAAAACTCTATTTAGTCCCAAAGAATACCAAGAACCGCAGAGTGGTTCAGAGATGGAGACAGGGAGGGGTGAGGCAGGAGGAGGATACTGGACAAACTAAACCAACTACGATAAAAACTAAACACTTGCAAAGTGTAAACATCTTTCTGTGTTTACTCTGTATATTCTTTTTTCAAGGTTTACATTTATGGTCTGTTTTGCCTTGGTTGTAATTATATCTCTCAAAAAAGATTCTGTCCTTTTATTAGAAAGAAGCAGAGAACACCTTACTTCGGAAGTGAGCTATGAGAACAGATCGTGGCTGAGGACAGAGCACAGAGGTCCTCGGATGTATTTTTCAGTAAACATTCTTAAGAAAAAACCCACTTGTTTCAGAACTTGCCTGTAAGAGGAGCAGGTATGAAGCATTTCAAGCGCCTTTGGTTTTAAGGTTTTTTTAAAAAAAAACCAAAAAACCGAAGTGTTCTCTTTTATTAAGGGCTATCTGCCGGCAGAAATGAAGAATAAAGCTTGGAACAGTATTTCAATGTGTTCCTTAATGCACATTTTCCTCTAGTAAAACCAGCGGGGAAAGTGTCCAAATTGCTCTCCACCAAATGCCAGTGTTATATTTCCAGTAAAAGTCTAGTTCAACCGGGCATCTAAAATATTTCCACATTAAGATCCTTTTAGAATCAAACTCTTGAGAGAATGTTGTTGCCCGTAACTCCACCTCACCTGATCTCTCTGTCACCAGTATTTTGTTTTCTATTTGAATTCAAAAATACTTTTCTACAAGTTGTGTTGCATTAAGAAAATAATTCGGTGCATATTTAGATGCAATATATAAAGTAGCGTCTTTTAAGGGAAAAAAACCCTCTATCTTATTATTAAAGCCATTGGAAAAAATATTAGCCTTTGTGATTTCTGTCTCCAAACTATTTACAGCATAATAGCTCCAGTGAAGCGTCACAAGAAATGTACAGTGTGTTGCACATATACAGTCATAAACATTTGTGGAGAATCTATAGAAACAACACCGAGAGAAAATCTGGAGAGGAGGAGATGAAAGCCTGGAGAAAACACTCCACTTCGTAGAGAAAATCATCATTGTTTTTTGGTGGTTTGCTTATTTTTGCCAGAAAATAGCTTCCCTTTAAAAACCTAGAGAACTGTAGAAATGCTCCAATTCTACAGAAATTTCTGTGCTGGAAACGCAGTAAAGTGGAACTTCAAAAATAACTGCGAGATAAATTCTCCGCTAAGAGAAACGGTACTTATTTAGAATAAATAAATAAATGCACTTCGCTCGGCTCTCCAAACACTCACAAACGATGCTGGATATTTCTCTCAGTCCTGGATGTCAAACCATAGAACACGAATAAAGCGTTTGTAAGTCCCCAAAAGGAGACCTTGCAATTGGAATTCACATCTTTGCCAAGTGAAAGCTTTTCGGCTGTTGTCACCGTCTCATTGTCATTCAACTCACTGTGGGTTCCCCAGGGTCCAGAACAGGAGTCCTGGCATTATTAACATAGCAGATTAATAGCAGTGGGAAAAGACATTTTCACAAACAGGCTAAATATTAATATTAATCGATAACAATTTATATTTCCTAACGTGAGCCAGACAAACCTACCCCAGGCATGGAGGAGAGGAGGGAGGGCAGAGCGAGGAAAGGGACAGTGTCAACAGACTATGCAGAATAAAAGGGACTCAGTGAATCAATGCAGGACAGCGGAGTGAGCCGTGAGGTGGGTGTCAAAGCAGAGCTCCATTTTCAGAGGCACACAGGCACACATTTTAATGCCACAAAATAAGTTGGATTTTCCATCCCTAGCCAAAAAAATTCCAGCAAAGCTCACCAACGTTGTACCGCTTAAGAAACAGCAGAGCTCGGCAAAAAAAGGGTGAAAAAAAGGCTTCATGTTATTTTTACCATCCTGAGTAACGCTGTATTCGGCAAACTCTGTTTTCCTCAATACTTATAACATCATATAGTTTTTTAAAAATTCAGATATGCATAGGTTTGTACGCCAAGCTATCTTCTACCAACTACCCCTTCTATTTTAAAGCAAAAAAAGAAAAAAAAACTGTAAAACTTGTTGCATTTTTTCTAATGGATTAGCCCAGTCAAGTTTTTTAAATGCAATTCTTTGAAAGTCTCTCATTAACTCACACTTTTTAATTACGAAGCGCAGAAGCAGAATGCGCAGTCCTACCGCTGAAGAGGTTCCCAAATTACCCACCCCTGTGTCCGCGTTGGTTACACCAAATCAAACCATTTCAGCTCGAGACCTCTTAGAACATAAATCCCATCCGGTGACGGAGCCGAGCCCTCCTAGGCCTGTGCAACTGTTGTTTTAAATCCCGAGATCTCTCTCTGTTTCTCCTCGAAACATTTCATATCCTGGTTTCAATAACCATTTGCATTGTGAGCACCTCTGAACAGACTGTTTGGGACTGGGGTTTTTTTTTTCCTGGTCACTCAAGTGCTCTTTAAAGCCAGGCTTTCCTCCCCATGAGAAAACCAAAAGTACCTGTCAAAGCCCCAAGCACATGTTTAATCCCAGGGCTTTTTTCCACTGAGGTCTATTTACAAAGTCACTTCTGACTGCAAAAGTGCTCCTAGACGACTTCTGCGAAACGCAGGACAGGAACGACGGCAAGTTCAACAAACCAGGGTGGGACGTAGCACTACACACAATCCTTCCCACCAACGTGAACAAGAGTCGTTAGACAGGCAGGAGTCCCAAGCGTTTGGCGGATGGGTGACGGGACTTGCCCAAAGAGCTACACAAAAATGTGAAGCAAGAGCGGACACATCTGTAGGAATCTCATGATCTTCAGTGGAAATTCACCCAATGTTGGGGAACTCTGTGGTAGTTTTAGACCCATTCAATTCGCAATCACACCACAGTATTCTTATGGCTTAGCTTGACAGACCCATTAGCGTTATTTTTAAGGTGATTTCATGAGATTCTGGTTTAAGTCAGAAGATGCAGAAGCCTGAGGAAGATGGGGCGTTTGCCACATCCAGAGGTTCACTGTCCTGCTTCCCTCTGCTTTTTTCCACGGCAGTCCTGGGTGTTGCACCCACCACCTGGCCCTATTTAAAGCCACTACATTATTCTAAAAAGGATTATTTATACTAAAAACGCTCCTGGGACTACTGTATTTGTATTTCAGGGCTGCTGCATCCCCTATTTCCTCACTGCTTTAATATAGCCCAAGGCAGAGCGGGTGAAATGACTTGCGATGCCACTGTAATTTTTATCAAGGCTTGTTCCTGGTAAAAAGCCTCTTTGTTTCAAAGAAATGTGATTTGGCCTTTTTCCTCCTCTGCTCTATTCCTTGGTTAATATACCACTTCCACTTGCCCTGGGGCTACGAAAGGTATTCCATGGAATTGGTCAAATCTCACTGTTTTTCTTCTAAATCACAACTGGCTTTTTTTCCTCGACCCTTGCTAAGCACTATCTAAGCTGACAGTCTGAACTTGAGATTTTATTTGTGCCTTAACTCTTGAGCTCCTGGATGGTAACAGTCACATGGGCCCTCTAAGGAGATGCACAGTCAGGGGTGGCCACCGCAAAGGAGCCTGAGCTCCTCACCAGCCAGACAGAACGGAGCAGCTCTGGCAAACGTTATTTACCACGTGAAACAAATCCAGCCAGCTCTGCAAAAGGTGTATTTGGCCATGTATTTATTTACTGCAAATTTCAAAATTACTGTCTTCTGCCCAGCCTAGAGTTTAGTCTGAAAGAGCATCTCCATCCTAGTTACAAGACAATTAACAACCCCTGATGCAGGAAAGTTTTCGCTACTGTTCAGCCATTTAAATACAACCCTAAACTTTGCTACCCCTGGAGTGGATTCCAATCACAAAAATGGCATTCTGCTTTCTTGCGGCTCTTTTGAGATCCTTTTCCTAGATGCAGCAAACATGTTTACACTCCAATTCAATTCAGACAGGAAAGGGAGTTCATTAAGGGGAACACAACCCACAAGTACCCAAAGCCTTGAGGTCTCCCAAGACAACATCTACACCTCGTTGGGCAAAGCAATGCATTTTTAAGCAGTATTAATATTTCTCCTTGTGTTTGCTGAGGTAGCCTCTGTCAGAGCATCTTTGCAGAAAACAGTAGAAATGTAGCATGTAGGATAAGCCTTTCCTACAACACAGGCACTAGAGAATGGAAAAAACCAAAATCCCTGGTCTGCAAAGTGAACCTGGTCACTGAACCTTCCAGTCCAGCCTAACATTGAGGTCTTTTGTTTGCTTGATTATTTTAAAGCTTCCTCATGTTTCCCTTTTCTAATCCGTCATTTTTTCTGCTCCCTAGATAGCGAAATATACGATCACTTGAAAAATGTTAACAACCTCTGACAGGTAAGTGGTATTTTTCTTCATATACATGATATTAGGATGGTTAAGTTGCTTGAAGATTTCCCACATGTATTTGATAAAACAAGACCTTACAGGAGGGTTGCTTGACATTTGTATCCTACTTAATACTAGGGGTTTCCAGTTTTTCCATCAGCCACCTTGGCCAGAGTTGATCAAACCTCCCAGACCACTTCCATGAGCCCGTCTATCTACAGCAGTTCCAAAATCCAGCACCACCAGGACCCAAGCAGTGTTCTCACCAGGAATCTGAGGCACTGGTGGGCTGCACCTTGCGTCTTCCCTCCCTCAGCTCATTCTCCAGCCTAGTCTCTAAAGCCACCAGGAATAAGAAAAGCCTCTCCCAGAGGACTGCTCCATGCCCAGGCTCGGTAGCCGGTGTCAGTAGTTATTGGAATAATGATATAATTGGAGGCCTGATTGGGCAAGGCACTGACAGAAGCTGATCTGCAGCGCTCAGCCAGCACAGAGGTGGCTTTGCCAAAGCTCTGAGCCCAAGGGTGGCCAAGGCTCTCTGGATACATCCCTGAAAGAAGGGAGGCAGGCAGCTACCACTTACTACTATTAAACCTTCATCCTCTCTCTACTAAACCCAACCTCTTGTTCTCTCTCTTCTCCCTCCCAATGCAGACACAAACTTTCCAAAAGCCTCTGTGCATCTGACCAAACCTCTTTGGAACACAAACAAAACCCCCAACACCACTTGCCACATCCTATCACAACCGTAATAAAGATGTTTATGGTTTTAACCATCAAATAAAGTGCTTAATTCCACCGAGCTTGTCCCCTCCACTCAGTCACTCCACAGCTTCATTTAGCAGGCCAGTGGTAAAAAAAATTCATTAATTTTTATTAACAGGGAGAGCCATTTGTTCCCTGTGACAATATTTGACTTGTCGAAATGATTTTCACCTCTGCCATGAGGTGCGCGCTCCCCACATACATCACCCGATTACTCCAGGAGCGGCCAGAGTTGCAGTCATTAGCCAGTGAATTAACGACAATCCACAGCGCTATTAATCACGCTGACAAAAGCGTTAGCTTGCTGCTGACCCGAGCACGGCTCTGGGACACGAGCAGAGGAAAGGAGAGCACAGCCACAGGGCTAGGAAAGAAAGGAATTTTTTTCTTTTTTCTTTTTTTTTTTTTAAGCTGCTGAGGCAGGGAAAAAAGGGATAGAGAAAGAGAAATGAGACAGTAACAGTGGAGCACTGTTTCCAGCTACACATGAAAACTGAGGAAGGCACAAAGGTGCTAAGAGAAGGAAGGAAGAAGGAGAAACATCAAGTCACCGACTGAACTCAGAAGTGCTTCCATAAGTACCACGTATTAATTTCTTTCTATTTGCGTGGGTGGTTCAGGGAGTCCATTCCCTCGGCCTTTGCCAGGGTAGAGCAACCTCCAGCCGAGCCGGGGTGACTCGCAGGAGGCCAATTTCAAGTTTCTGTCTGGAGCTGCCCTCCCCTCCCCACTGTTTTGTTTGTTTGTTCTCGCAGAGTCTGCAGCTCTGGGGAGGAACAGAAACCAAAAGTGGTGCTGGTGTAGAAGGGGATGCTGTGGATGAGAACAGCACCGAGCACAGGCTCTGCCATCCCTCCTGCAACTTCTGAGTGAAAGAGAAGGCAGCAGTGGGGACCTCTTAAACCAGCAGTGCTTTCCAGGGGCCTATTTTGGGAACTCTTAGAAACACGGTTGGTTTGATCAAAGCCTATTCCCAAAGGTCTCTCTCCTCTCTCTCTCCCTTGAAGATTTTGAGTAACCACATTTCGTAGGGGATTGAATGAATCCTCCTATTCTCCTTCCAAACTAACGGTCTCTGAAAACTGTTGGCTTCCAGATCATAGAGCACCAGCCACTTGTGCCTGGAAACACTTTGAAAGAAGCTGTCAGTGCAACACACGGCGCCTCCTGGCATGTAGCCCCCATTCTTTTGCTTTAACCTGTTTCTGAGCACCGTGCAAAATACCCACAAGAGACACACCAAATCCAACTAAACTACGAGGCTTTGGAAACTTAGGGGTTTTCAAATGGCAGGTTCTTTGTGCTCTTTGTGACGGTGCTGCGGTAATCAAACAACGCACGTATTTGACTGCAATTTCTACATGGAAAAAGCGTCGGCAGAAGCAGCCAAACAGGGAAATCTGAAGACACGCAGTTCCCGGACGGACGCAGGAGGAAGGAGACTTACACATGCTCTGCGGTAGTGGAAGAAGAGGGAGAAGAATGAATCTTTGCAACAGTTTTGAATGTTCCTGCTGTATTGTACAAGCGGTGGCAGAGAAAGTGCATTCTTTCAGTCCTGCCCTGTACCATTAGCTCCCAACTCCCACTGAAGCCGTTTCAACAGTGAGACCATTGAAAGTGATGAAGATAAAACAACCATGGAGAGAATTTCAAAAATCTCTTTCGAAAAAGTTTTTACTGCCCTTTTTTTTCCCCCCCATTCATGACCTAATAAGGGGTTTTCAGAAGAATTTTCAGAAGTACTCAGAGGATCCTTCCCCTGGTTCTGAAGCCACACACAGCAGCACACGCTACGGAGAGCTGCTGGTGGCGAGGACCGGAGCTGCAAAGCAGTCGGGGGGTGTTCACAGTGTATTGCCACCTCTAATAGACATTACGCCTCCGCCGCAGCCCGCCATCTACTAATCAATTCTCTGCACTCTCAATTCCCTCAGTCACACTTCATCTTTCTCTAAAACCCCTTCTCTAAAAGCAGGAGAACTGCTCCTAAACAGGTTGGTGTTGTTTCGCTCTTGCCATACAGAATAATTTTAGAAGCTGTTTCTTGTTACTCCCTTTCACCGGTTTAATTCTCCGTTTGCAGCGAGGAATGCCGTCAGGAAAGCTGGCTTCGGAAATCCATGATTTCCTGCCAGTTAATTCATTTCAGCAAAACAGAAGGCAAGGTGATATTGCTGCCCAACGCTGCAGCTCCGACACTGTAATAACCAGGGGCTACAGGGGATTCCATCTGCTGCCATTTGCTCTGCTCTGTCGACAGCACCAAGTACCCACCTTGGGCCAATTTATCCCCTTCCACCCTGAAGCCATTTCGCCCCGTTTACAACTTCTGTGAATTTAAACATCAAAGCAGGAACAAGAGCCAGTCTAGGTGCAAACCACTCGCCTGGTTCTATGGCTCTGCTCGCCCAGCGGGATTAACAAAGGTTCCTACTGCCTTTCACACAAAACGATCAACTACCTTTCGCTTCTTAAGAACTTGGTTTGGTGCGAAAATGGCATTAATGCCAATAAGCAGCGTTCTAGTTAGAATTGGTGCTGCACGCAACACCCGTCTGGAGTCATCTGCTTCAAGACTGGCTCGGCAGGGTCATCCAGCCCAGGCAGGTTTTACAGAGGAATCCAAAATCAGGGCTCTCCAGGCAGCATCCACATACATCTCCCCAAGACCCAACCCCTTGACCCACAGGAGGGTAAGTTAGGAAGCCTTTTCTAACCAGTTCCTGGATAGGATCCCTGCTATCCCAGATCAGGACTTTTTTAGTTCATTCTCAAAGCAAAAATTCCTTTAAAGGGCTCAAGGTATATAAAGCGACAGCAGATTTTGTCAAGCTTTTCAATTGACTAAAAAAAAATATTTACAAAAAAAATCAGCTCAATTCGATTCCCAATGGAATCTGATTTTTTAAATCTGAGACATCTTCGTCCTTTTGTGTTTTCTCCTTTTTGTTTTAAAATCTAGGTCATTTCAGGTCAGAGCTAAATGTTTTAGTTTTTCTGCAATGAAACACTACAAAAAAAATTCAAGTCTCTGTTTGGACATTTTCATGATTTTCCATTTTTCAGATCAAAGCTGCTTTTCAAATTCTACCTCCAATACTTTTTTCTATTTTTATAAATCAATTATCTGGTTTTAAAAAAAAAACAACACAGACTATTTAACTCTGGACACAGAGATGGCTATTTATCACTCGTCATCTTTCCTGGAATGCTGAGATTCATCAAGGCATGTAGGTAAATACGAGTAAAGTGAGTAAATGGACCTGAACTTGATCATCTCCGCAGTTGTCCCCACAAGCATCCATGTCCCTGCTTTTGTAAACACCAATTCAGAGATCCAGAGATCACAAAAAAGGAAAATCTGGCGCTTAATGTTTTTTCCGTACCACTTTCTGGCTGCTTTATATCTTCTTCTGAAATGCATGGTGAATGAAAACATTAAATGTTTCACAGACTTTTTAAGTTAGGGTCTTCATCCCCACATATTTTTCATATTACTCATATTCCCCTGCTTGAGTTAAACTCAAACAGGCCTGGAACAACTTCATTAACATAAAACCACATGATAATAGGAAACAGAGCCTTTTAATGGTTTATTTTCTTATTATCTTGTGATATATTTCATCTTCTCCCCCTTTTCCGACTGCTACTACATTCTGTTTTCACTCTGCTTGCTGGTTCGAGCTGAGCCCTGCTTGGCAGCAGGGAGCAGTTGCACCGAGAGCAGCAGATTCCATTAACTTCAGGCACTTTTAAGCTCCCAGGCTACAAAACACAATGTCACTACCTTAGCATATATATTAGACCCAAACTTTTCACACCCCGAAACATCTTCCACAGCTGTGTCCTTTGCAGCTCACCAGTTGGGATGCCAGGAATGCTGCTGAAGCCGATCTGGGTTTGACCAAACTATCCGGTTTTATACCAGAGCAATCATAAAGACTCTAATAAAAGGTATAAAATGGCCTGAGTTTAGTTTTAAATTAATATCCCAGCATATTATGCTGTACCCCGATATAACCCAAATAACCCCTGTTAATGTGTCTCTGAAAAAAACCCAAAAAAAGTCTTTACCCTCTAATTTTGTAACAATTCCTAAGCTGAGATAGTCAGGGAATATGACAAGAGAAGCTCTTTTGCAATAACACATTTTCTTCTGTCCCAAGACCACAATTTCAAAATTCTGGAGTTGCAACATTTTTTATGAAGGTTAAAGAAATCTGAACTTCATGAGAAATTGCATCTGTTTCAGGATGGCTCTTCTGGCGTGTTTCAGTCACCCTTTTAATCGTGAATAATAATAATTTTAAAAAATCCTTACAGGATTTCTACTTTCAAGTACTGGCTTTTGTTTTCTTGCCTTTTTAAACGTGTCTTAAAGCTCCCACAACAGCCTAAATGCTAAAGGATTGCTACAACTTCCTCACTCTTTTGTACACAATAACCTAAACCCCAATTAATCAAAACCCACAAGGTAAGTGTATTATGTCTGACTGTGAAGTACGTTAACTTAGTATTCACTGACTATATTTAATCTGTTGCTTGAGAGGCTCGGCAGCAGCCTTAGACTCCTCCTTAGAAAGGACCGGCAATTTCTGGGATTCACATTCTATCATAGCTCAAAGTAGGTTCTCTGAATAAATGGGAGATGGAAATCAGGGAGATATATTAGCACTGGTATATATTTTTCATTTCCCTCTGTCTCTCCTTCCAAAAGAATATTGGTGATGAATTTGCAAATGGTTCTGGATTATGACAGAGTTTTTTTACCCTTCATTATTTATCCCCCCCACTGAACACCTCTATTAGAGATTACAGTGACAAATGCATGAATAAAAGGCAAAGACAATATTTTAGCACCGCGGTGTAAATCTCCTTCTACGCATTATTAATTTAAAGAAATCCATTACACCATCCAGCTCTCGGGGGGAAGACAAGGTTACATCAGAGCTGTTAGCGGCAGCTGGGGGTCAGCGGCAGACAGAGCCCCACTGCCACCAGCCTGTGGCTCTCAGCCTCCCAGGCCCCTTCCCGGGAAACCTACTTTGCTTCCATAGTTGTCTTCTCTCCAGTTCTTTCTTCCCTTGTATTTGACAGGGACAAGAGGTGGCCAAGAACCTGCAACGAGTTCTGCCTATCTCAGACTGGACACAGCATGGGGCAGAAAGATGCCCAATGCGCCTCAGACGTGGATTATTCTCCACACCCCACAGAGAGGCATGGAAGGAGCCACGAATCAAGGGTGGGGGGGACAATAAAGTCTCTTTTGCCAACTCAGCATGTTCAGCCAGTTGCTGGAACCAAAAAGAGAAGCGTGTGTGATGGGAGAGGAAGGAGGGAGAAATTAGCACTTGCTGAAGAAGTTTTTTTCTGTTGTGGACCCTTAATTCACCATGACCTGGACTAGGGCCCAAACTTGTTCCGTGTGGGCCACCCACAAGCTATTAGGTAGCGAAGCTGGTGATCCTACTTTACCTAGGCTCCCTTTGTGTAAAGCCTTCCATATGTGCTTTCTCCAAAAGCCTTTGAAACAACTGAACAAAAATGAATCCTTCTTGCCTCTTTCCCCTTTTTTTTTCTCAAAGACGGGGCTGAAATCTTGGGCGATATCCTGTAACCCGGAGCTGCACAAGGCTTTGCTCAGCATCTCCCTCTCCACCCTGCCAGCAGAGTAAGAAGGGGAGGAAATGTTGCTCCTATCAAGAGGAAGGAAATAGGAAAACAGATGGAAAGTCCTCAGCATTGGAACAAGTGCACTTTAAACAATGCAGCAGGTCCCTTTCACTCCAAAATAACAGAATACTTCTGTGGCGATCTGTATACACAATCATGCCATCGACAACAAAGATAACAGGGAAATAATTCTGTGAACCCAAACCGAGAGTACTTTTTGTGAGAGATGCTAATCGCCAGACACAGTCTCCATACAGCTCCCATCAGGCAGCCCCAAGCCTTTGATTTCACTGGATTTTTTTTTACCTTTTTTTTTTC
>WEIS01051463.1:5780-30560 GCA_013389965.1 Todus mexicanus | reverse complement strand
TCTGTGATTCTGTGCTGCTTGGGTTTTATGAGGATTTTGAGCTCTTCTCAGTGCAAAACCACAGCAGGGTAAGCACCTTGCTCCAAACAGGAGTAGGACACTTGTGACCAGCTGGGGAGGAGCAAGGACTCATTTATTCAGCATTCCTCCAGAAAAATGTGGGGATTCAATTCAGACATACACTCCTCTGAAGTGAGAAAGTCCAACGCCACCCCTCCTGCACCTTCTCAGACCACTGCACTGTGCCACAGCCACAAACCTGACAGGAATTTGGCTACTCTGAGACATAATCCAGATGTAGCTCAAACAAACCCCCCCCAGTTTGGGTGCTGGACACTGAACAAGAGGGGCTTTCTTTCCAGCCAAGCGGCTGGATGAGCTTTACGTTTGTTACCTCGGAGGGATGGTCCCTTGACGACTTTTTTTTTCCCTGTAATAGAAAGACAAGACGTGTCCCATATCTGTCATACAACCCCACATTTTCCTCCCATGCCTAATGAAGGGACATTATGAAGGCACACGCTCGGGGAAGGGGATGGGTGCCTGCCAGTACTCCTCCTCCTGAAGATTTTACTTCAGTCATGAAAAAAAAACCTCCCAGAGACAGTTTGTTCTACTGATCAGAATCCAGGTGCCATATTTACATTTTGTCTGAAATTAATTCAGGCAGATCTTTCAAATGCAAATAGCTGAGAAAGAAATAGCCCTGGATTTTGGGGGAAAGTGTGTATATATATATATATGTGATTTTTTTTCCTTAATGATATAAAGCAGGCAATTGCTTCTGTTAGAGAGCAGCTGCTTGTAAACAGACAAAAGCATCACATGACAGATTAGCGAGATGTAGAAATGTGCTTTCTTCCCATCTTTAATAAATATTGAAAGTTGCCATTGACCAAAGCTCCTAATTCTGCTATTAGAAGCAGGTGCTTACTCTCAGTTCTATTTTTCCTGGTTAGCTTCTCATTAAAAAAATATGCTTAAGACAGAATTAATGAAGTATCATCAGCGTGTTTATAAAACATGCCAAAAATAGGGCAGAATCTGCTTATTAGTGCTTTATGCAAAGCCCTGCAACAGAGGAGTCATCAGTTACGTGCTCTTGGCTCTTGCCACTGAAGCTCACCTGGGATGCTTGGAGGCACAACAGAGCGTGGGTTTTCTTTTCCATTGTATGTGGTGTTTCCTTATATTCAGAGATACATTCAGTGGCAGTAGCTCAGAGTGTTTCAGAAAGGCAGACATGGGTCATTTTCCCATTTTGTGGAAACTGAGGCAGGGGGAAAAGAAATGGCCATCAGGCTCAGAAGTATCACTGCCAGTGGCTCTCCTGCCTTTTGCCTCCTGCTGCCTCTTTAATGCAGATTCTGGAGAACAAGCATTTTAAGAAGCAGCTGAGGGACCTGGGCTTGTTCAGCCTGGAGAAAGGGAGGCTCTGTGGAGACCTTCTCACTCTCAACAACTCCTCAACAAGAGGTTGGAGCCAGGTGGGGTCAGTCTCTTCTCCCAGGTAATAACTGGTAGGATAAGAGGAACTGGCTTCGAGTTGCACCAGGAGAGGTTTAGGTTGGACATGAGGAAAAACTTCATCGCTGAAAGTGTTGTTAAGCAGTGGAAGAGACTGTCCAGGGAGGTGATGGAGTCTCCGTCCCTGGAGGGAGTTAAAAGATGTGTAGATGAAGTGCTGAGGGACATGGTTTAGTGGTGAGATTGGCAGTATTAGGTTGATGGTTGGACTTGATGATCTTAAAGGTCTTTTCCAACCAAAATGATTCTATTTTTTAACCTAAACCATCTAGAAGCACAGCAGGTTGTTTCTGGCTCGATGTGCTTTGCTAAGCAGATGCCTTTTAACCCAACACACCTGTAATTGTTGGCAACCAAATAAGTTCCATGATCCTCAGTGTTTAACTGGCTCATTAGTGGGAACAGGTGCCTTGTACCAGGCTGCTTTGGGGACATTTCATGGCACATAAAGTTCCTTGTACATGAGAATACCTGGTGTGTTTGGCAGAGAAGCAAACATGTCCTATCTTGCAATGACAGGGAAATGCGGCAGCAAATAATGTTCTGCTGACTAGAGATAGTATCAGAGGAAAAAGTAAAAATACCCTAGGTTTGGCTCCTGGATTTCCTCTGGCATCCACAGGGCTGCAAAACACAATCCAATAGTCTTGTCATGGTGGCATCAGAGTGTAGAGGGGCTCTCTGGAGGTGTGCTCCTGGCCACCCATGCCTGTGGCTGCCCAGCAGCTGCGCTGAGCTGAGCTCAAGCACCTCATACTCCTTTGGGTGCCTGTAATGAGTATTGGCTTGGAGTGCAGCCAAGCTGCTCACACACATGGGTGTCCTCCTGGGAAATCCAGGTGTCTCAGTGAGAAACAATGTGGGTCCCTGAGCTGTGTCCTGGAGGAATCAGGATGTGACAGGAGAAGTGAGAATGAGGACGGTAGAGGCAGATGCAACCACACAAAGGCAGACGGGTTTGTTGGCAGTGGTGTCTCACCACATGGTCCAAAAAAGACACTAAAAGGGTCAAAGATGATGAGCAACTTTGGGTTTGACTCACCTCAGCCGTGCAGCCTGGTAGAGCCTGGTCAATGTGTAAATGCCAAGGTGTTTAGATGAAGAAAGGTGTGTGTGAGGCATCTGTGTGTCCCTGGCTGTGGCATTCGAGTATATCAGGACACAGGTACCCTCAGAAGGTCCAGGATTTTATTTATCCAAATTTTCAGACACTAGTCCCAATGTTTTCACGGCAAAGACAGAGTCTTGGGATCCCCAGAGCAGGGCTGTCCAAATTACTGCTCAGAAAATGAAAAACAAGAGTGTGCTCTGTTTGTGAATGATGAAAACATTTCCATTTTCTCACCCAATTTCAACTCACCTAAAATTCTGGTTTAGTCTGACACAGCTTTCTGTTTCCTTTGCTTTTCCTGTTGAACAAAATGTTTTGTCATCTTTGGCGTAAGGATTTGCAAATGAAAACCCGCTTTGGTGCCAGCTGGGGAAGTTGTTTCATCACATCTGAATTCTTCTCCCATTTCTTGTTCTGCACTGACCTACTTCATGAATACAGCTCAAGCTGGCAAATGTTTGCTGTCAGCTGCTGGCCATTTTCATCAGCAAATAAATTCATCACGTGAGCTAATTTGCCGAGTCTATTTGGGTATCCTGACTTGCCTGTTGCTTCTGCCCTGACGGTTAATAGCAACCGTGTGGATGTGCTCTGACTCTCGGTGAAAAGGCAAAAGGCTTTTAACATCACCACAGCTGAAGGTGAAACCAATGCAGCGCATTTTTCTTGGAGCAGAGCGAGAAAGGCAAAGGAAAATATGAATCCTGCCAGGGACTTTGTGATTGCACTTTGTGCCAGCAAGGACCTGAATTCCTCTGAGTATCAGTCACCAGGCAACCCTCAGCATTAATATGGTGACAAATGAGAAGTCCCGGGAGTGAAGGATTCATTAAGTTTCGGTAGGAGAGAGCTGGCAAAGCCAGAGCTCACTCAGTCCTGCAGATTCACCGAGGTGCTGGTGGAGAGAGGGAGTTGGACCAGCTACACAGATGAACCTTTAAACGAGTGATTTTAAAAAGAACAGAGTGAATTCAGTTGGTAGACAAGAAATAAACATTTTGGTGGGGCCAGAGGCTCAGCGATGTCCCTGTTAGATCTGCCCTAGATTGGAAATACGTGGTGGGGATGTGTTTTTCCTCTTCATTTAAATTAATAACAATTTGATGCTTGGCTTTTGCTTTAGTCTATAACCAGGACTCCACTTGTGCTCCCACAAGTGAAGGGTTGTGTCCCCTCTCACCCAGGAAATCCTCATGATATCAGGGAATTTCTCTGGATTAGCAGGGAGAAGAAACTACCCCAAAGCCCTTTCCTGCATTTTGGAAGGTGGAGGGAGACACACTACCAGTATCAGTCTGGTGTAAAACAATGGATTTTGGTTAACTTCTAAGATTATACGAAATAACTCACAGGGCAGATCAGTGGTCCATGAGCCCCAGGGCTGTCTCTGGTGGTGGCAGCAGAACATCCCATCCAGGGGCAGCAGGAGAACCTGGCTCCTATCACAGAACCATTCCCTTGTACCCTCTCTTCGTATCCACACCTTCGGTCAGGGAAGATGTCCTTCATACCTGTCAGCTTTGCTCAGACATTTAAGCTATCCCAGAGCTTCTCCACTGGTACTTGATGTCCCTTTTGAGGCAATTCAGCCAAGCGCTCACTGATGTTGGTGGGGTCATGGATGCCTGGACCAGTTCAGTAGCCCACATAGTGTTTACTACCATTAGAGGCAGCTTAGAGCCATCCTGCTCCTATGGCATGTGAGCGCTCTGTGGCGCATTTGCCATCCCCATGCAGATATCTGAGGACCTGACTTCAGACATCTCCAGTAACTGGACCCAGGCTTTATATCTTGCTCTTTTTCCATCATCACCTCCCTTTTTTACACTTACAGCCCGTGCATGCTGAAGGAGGACATTCAGCTCAACAGTTAGTTGAGCTAGTGCAGTTCAAGTTGCTAAGATACTGCATCAGAACATTTGCAGGAAGAAGCAAAAGTGAGATCTGTTGATCTTGACCAGGACCTTTTCTATAGATAGATGAACTGGAAACCATACAGTCACAAGACAGTTGTGTGCTTTCTGCAAGCACTGGGCAACTTTCTCTACTGAACGTTGCCTCGCTTTGCAACTCCTTCCAAATGTTTTGTGCTGTAGCAGTGGTTCATATTCCTCCACTCCAAGGACACAGGTTGCCAAACACTTCAGCTGCTCGCAGGGTGAGCCGAGGTGAAGAATGCTTGATCTGAGCTGACCCTGGCGTGAGTGATTTGACCGACCCAAAGAAATATAACTCAACCCAGTGGCGGGAAGAAAAAAGTGCTGGGAGAGGAGCCAGGAGCTTCACTGCAGGCTTTTACTGTACCAGCTTCACTGAGGAAGGGTTTTCTTCTTGTGCTGTTGTGTGTATCATCTACTCTTGGAACCTGAAAAGCGGAATGCCTAATAATATTATTTGTTCTGCTGCAAAGAGGACAGGCAGCGTCATTTTTCTACCAGATCTTTTTGCTGGACTTAGATACGTGCTGAAAAGCTGCTAGGTAGCTTGTAAAATCTACCAGATATGTTCTACTTTGTGGTGTCAGTGTAGAAATTTGAAATTGGTGTGTTAACACATCGTGATGTTAATGGGCACAGGAGTTTTTAGTGAGTTAGGCCAAAATCCTTTAAGGAGATGCTTATGTTATGCATGCCCAGGATGTGATACTTGCCTTAGAGCGAGCATCAAGGTTTTAGACAGGTTAAATAAGCTGAGACGAATATTATAACTAATATTTCTTAATAGGATCCTCTGGGATCAAGATACAAGTCATTAGGATCTCATTATGATGATTGCTCCCTTTCCAGTATCGTTCCGGTATCTTTGACTTCTGCCAACATTTTGTGCTTAGAAAAATCTTTTCATTGCTGGATCATTTTACGGATATTACGAGTGTGTGGCCTCACGCCACATCTCAACCTTTACATCAGATCTCCTTTGTTGGCTTCAAAGCAAAACCAGGCACCCTGCTAATTTCATAATGACTCTGAGATAGCTGAGTGCTGTAGGGCCCTTTCTGCTGTCAGGGCTCATTAGGAAGGGATCGGACTATGGCAGGTCTGCAACTGCAGTGAAAGGCTTGAGGTTTCCAAACCTCAATATTCAATTGCAACATTCAGTGTAATCATCTCAATTTAACTGCTGCTCAGGCTGCTGCACAGACAGAAGAGGCAGCCTTAAACCTGAAAATGCTAAAGTCCAGGAATTCCCATGTTTGGGTGTGGGTATGACCTTCAAAGCTTGCTCTCCCACCAGAGGAGGTGTCTGCACTCCTCCACACAGAGGAAATCTTGGTCTAGAACTTCATGGCCTGGCCCTGGTAGTCAGCTGCACGTAGGGTGCTTGTTTTTTTCCAGCCTTCAGTCCAAAACTGTGTGGTGTGAGAAGGGCTCCAGCTGTAGCAGATCAAAACAGGTACCAAAATAATCCTGTAAGCTCCTGGGAAAAACAACCATCAAGTTACTCATGCTCTTGATTACTACTTCTTCTGAGGACAGAACTAAACCACAGCAGAGAGCTTAAAATATCTCGCCTGCTCTATGTCATGTCCCTTCTTTCCAGCTAAATGCATTAAAGGGAAATGCGGCAAAAAAAGCGCCTCTGTTTGAGGATAGTTCAAGGGAAGGGCTCCACCTGGGCACTGAAAGTCTCTCTTCCATAATTAGCAAGACAAATTTCTGTAGGTTGAAGGCCTTGTGCAGAGTCACAAGTTCATCATAGGAATTTCAAGCCTCATTTGGGTCCAGTCTTTGCACTATAGGGGTTCATCCTTACAGTTAGTTAAGTCTCCAAGGACATTTTAACTGGGGAAGGACTTCATATGGCTAAGAAATGGGCATCTCCAAGGGTTCCAAGTAGCTCCACATGAGGAAGAATGAAGAGTATGATGGCCCTATACCTTGTCATGCAATTAAGTTATTGCTTATTATGTCATGCTGGCTACCTGCAGGGTTCTTTCATGGTATTTGCTGTCCCATCTCTACTATCTGGTCCATTTAGTAGCCACATAGTGCATGTGGTGGATCCAAAACAGAGAATCAGCTGCCAGAGAGCAGATACTTGCTTCTTAGCCCTGGAAGGCCATCAGGTTCTGCGTGGCAGTCCTATTTTTACTAAAGAAACAGCTGAAAACCTCTCAGTCGGCCCCAGATATAAGTAAGATGTGACACTGTTTGGTTGAGTGAGTCGCTGTTTGGGTGGTATGACCTTTGTTTGCTGTAGGAAAACTGTGTAGGAGGTATCATGCCATGGTCTGCTGCGTGTGAAAGAACTCAGCTTCACATGCATGACTGTGAATGAGGGAACACAGCGCTGCCGTGCGTAGGCTGACACACAGTCCTGTGCTTATGGACTCGTCAGGAGGTTTGTCTCCCTTGCTGCAGTCACCCATCCATCCACTGGATGGTAGGATTGTGTGTGTCTACTCAGCCATGGTTCTGATGGGCCAAAACTAGCTTCCTAGGAAAGGGCAGAGGAACAGCACATGGTATGTTCCAATATCCAGTCATTTTCAGCTGAGGGACTTTGTTCACCTCATGTGGTCTTGTGGATTCTATGGGTCTAAGAGAAATCTATGGATTTCTCTTCTTTGAACTTGTCCATCCTTCTACTACAAACTCACGGCGTCCTGCAGCAGGAGCTTCACAGTCTGATTCTGTGTAAGGATGTTCATCTCTGTGAAGGAACATCTCCTTTGTTTTGCCTTCTACTACCTTGATCTGATGACCTCTGGCTCTCGTTTTGGATTAGGCACTGAAAGACCAATTGTACATATATCTTCTCCAGGTATCTCATGAATTCTCCCTGGGCAGCACAAGGGCTGTTCTTGAGCTATTCCTGATGTAAAGGGAGCTCTGATTTGTGCCAACAATGTGATCCTGGCCTCTCCCTGGGCAATGCTGAACAATTCTGTGAGGGTTTGGGGATCGTCTTGGACCCAGAGAGAGACAGGGTTGGAAGAGTCCCTGAGACATTGTATAATACATTCAGTTGTGGGCAGTCCTGCAAGAATGCGTTCCTCTCGCATGCAGGCAGGTGTAGGAAGGTGTTAATTCTTTCTGTAAACAGGTTTATTATCATAACAAGATGTCTAAAAGCGCCTTCCAAGCATACACAGTGACCGATACAAATTCCCCTCTGTGTGGCTGTGGGTTGGTTTTTCAAAAACATCTTCCCTGTGCCCAGTAGGAGACCATATCCCCAGGAGACGTGTGTTCTTGGAGCAACGTTTGCATTTGTAGGACGTTTTTCTATTCCCACAAATCCCTCAGGGAGCACAGATGTGATCTGTTGGGATCCACACAGCCTAGAATGTTAGAGGCACCAGCCCCATGAAGGAAAAAACAAACGTCCCCTCTCAGAGGTTTCATTCATCCTGCTCCAAACGCCTGTGAATGTGCAAGCAGAGCTGAGGGAAGGGCTGTTGTTTTCCTTTGAGCGTGCCCGGTAAGGCTGTTGATAAACATTGGCAGCTTCTCCCCAGGTTGGAGCCAGCAAACAGTTTGTACCTACGGTCATGATGCATCAAACCTCTGGGATTTGAGGGTTGAGGCTTGCAGGAAAGCACAGCAGTGTTTCTCAGGTGCTATGAAAAGCCAGGGTGGCTTCCAAACTGTGCTCGCTCAGATGACAAAGGGCAGGAATCCCTTGTTGTCGAGGGACACCAGGTCAATGCGACACTTAAATGCCTGGGAGATTTTAGGGTTCAGTTGTTTGTTGCTTTGGGTTTGCACCGCATAATGTATTTTAGTGCAAGGAGAAGACAGGAGCAAACATGCTGTGTGTAATGATCTTATAGGAGTATAGAGGTACTTAACCCCGGAAGACTACGCATATAGTCACACAAATCCATAGAGACAGTGGAACAGTTTAAAGTGTTTCTACCCTGACAGGTATTGGTGACACCTCCTCTCCTGGAGATCACCACTTCCATGGATGAACTGGTGGAATTGGCTGTGTCATTGCTCCTCACCCATACTAATGCAAAGTCATCTGTGTTGGATTTTGAAGATGTTTTAAGCCACTTGGGCAGAGTTTGCCTCGAGGCAGTAAATGAACCTCCACAAAATCCTTCCAGTGAGCTCAGTGGGTTTGATTTCATTTTGATCTCAAAAGGCTTCAGTGCCCAGGACAGCACAGCGTGGGATCAGGCACATAGAACTTCTTTGATCTGACCTGGTCAAATCATTGCAATGGCAGTGAGGAAAAGGACCTGAAAGACCAGAAGAAGCAAAGGAGTAGAAACTTCTACCCTGGTTCAGAAATCCTGGGTAGAAAACTATTTGCTCTAATGTTTATTTTTTTTTACATTGGGCTTCTAATCTCAGCCACCCATTTGATGTCAATGCAGACACTTCTGGAGGCAGAAACATCTCAATATGTGCTCAAATCTACCAAATTTCTATCCGGCACATCTAATTTGAGTTACTTCTAGTGCATAACCCAGAAACTCCCTGAAGACTATGTCCCCTAAGGACTCATCCTGTCCTGTTCAGATGAGAGCTAACTCTTGTCCATGCTTGTCCGCCCTGCTGGAAGTGGGGGATAAGAGTCTGAAATATGGGGAGTGGTGGGCTGAAGAGCACAGCCAGAGGCTGGAACAACAGATGTGGACATCTTAATCATGCCACACCAGCTTGGAGCCAGAGAATATGAAATGATTGCTTTGTCTGTATCATCGTAATACCTGATAGGCTCCCCTCCGGTAATAGGATGTCATTCTGTCTGGTACGAGAATCAATCAATCTGGCATGTTCAATCAAAAAATTCATATATTAAAGCCCTATCTAATTCACAGCTTCACCACATCTTTCATTTGAGGATGGTTTCTAAGTCCTTGTGTAATACTTAAACCTTTTTCTTCAAAAACTGTGTACATTTTCATCCCTCTCTCAATTCCATTCTACTTCTTTACTTTACTACCCAGCTATCTAGTATGTGTATTAGGCTTTTCTGTACTTAATGCTCAGGAGAGAAAAGAATCACAGAAGGTAATTCAAAATGGACAGATTTTTTCACACTATTTCCCTCCCTATTATATGGTAAGACTATATCCTCTGAGAATAACACAATTCACAGATGTGGTTTTTTTAATCCTAGTGGTTTTGAAAACAAAATTACGAGGTGTTACAAACCAATTCTAGTTTATTCCAAAGGACTGAACAAACCCTGAAGTCTTTTGGAAGTAGAGAGAGATCCCTTTGTGACAATAATGCTTTGGGGGCTCATGAAAAGCTTAGACGAAGTACTGACTCAAAGTATATCTAGAATTCGTCATATTTAAAATATACGTGAGTCTCTTGGGGGGTTAATTGCTGAATGAAAAGAGCTCTTCTTTGCGTCACAGGAGGTGATGGAGAAGGTAACACTTACAGACCATTGCTTGCTGGAAAGTACAGGAACCTCTAATAAGGACTGGTGTAAATTTGGCTGTTACAGCTCCAGCATGAAGAAAATCTGAATATTACTGTGTCAGCCCAACTTTTTGCTTACAGAGAGCGCTGTTTGGATCAGCGGAGTTGATGTCAGTGGTATGAATCATGAGAGAAGCCAGAGTAAAAAGCAAGACAAAAGCAACACTTGAGTCAGCTCAAGACTATTTACCTCCTTTCTGATTGTGTTTGGTCCATAAATAGACTGCTGTAAAATTGTTGTTCAGTCAGTGATGTATCTGCACGCGGAGTTCAGTCTCGTGTTTTCGTGTCTTTGTCACATTCTGGGAATGCAAGAGGAATTTTCAGTTGGAGATGCAGAAGTACGAAAAGCTGTGAAAATTCATGGAGAGGCCAAGAGCTGATTTTAAAACCTCATTACTTCAGCTCCTGTCAGTGGTTCAGGGGAGTCTGCAGCCAGAGTTCTCACCTCACCTACTTGCAAAACATAATTTAAGCATGAAAATTAGATGGGTTTGGTGAAATGTCTAAGTGTGTCTGCAAACCTGCATCCTGTGCTGTCAATCAAGTGCTTTACTCCTCTCTCACCAGTGCATTGATGATGTTTTTCCCAGCATGGGTTTGTTGCGGGCCCATGGGGTGCCAGGTCACATGAACATGGGGGTGATAGAAGGAATCATAGAATCCTAGAATGGTTTAGGTTGAAAGGAACCTGAAAGATCATCTCATTCCAACCCCCCTGCCATGGGCAGGGACACCTCCCACTAGAGCAGGTTGCTCAAGGCCCCGTCCAGCCTGGCCTTGAACACTTCCAGGGATGGAGCATCCACAACTACCCTGGGCAACCTGGGCCAGGGTCTCCCCCCCCTCAGAGCGAAGACCTTCTTCCTAATATCTCTTCTAAATCTCTCCTCTTTCAGCTTAAAGTGTTTTCCCCTCATCCTATCACTACAAGCCCTTGTCAAAAGCCCTTCCCCAGCTTTCTTGTAGGTCCCCTTTAGGTACTGGAAGGCTGCTCTAAGATCTCCCTGGAGCCTTCTCTTCTCCAGGCTGAAAAACCCCAACTCTTGCAGCCTGTCCCCATAGGGGAAGTGGTCCAGTCCTCTGATTATCTTTGTGGCCTTCTCTGGAGCCACTCCAGTAGTTTAATGTCCTT
The DNA here is from genome assembly GCA_013389965.1 of Todus mexicanus. Lineage (NCBI taxonomy): Eukaryota > Metazoa > Chordata > Aves > Coraciiformes > Todidae > Todus > Todus mexicanus. The sequence continues at coordinate 19,396 of WEIS01051463.1, read as the reverse complement.
CTCAAAATGGGAAATGAGTAGGGGGAGACTCATAGCCACAGGGGGGTGTGTGTGTGTGTGTGTTTCCTGTGCAGGTTGTTTATAGCCCCTGCCTCTCTTCTACCTTGAGAACTCACACGTCAAATGCAGCTGATTGGGAACTCAAAAACTTGTGCCTGCCATGTCTAGATGTGCAGCTGCATTTGGAAATAGGCCATGGAAAGAGGGGACAAAAAGTTTCCCTTGCTGGAGCACTCCTGTCTTGGGAGCCAGCTGCCTCCAAACCAGGCAACTTTTCTTCATCGGTCCCATTTCTCATGCCTAGCACCCGGTGACCTTGGAATTTTGCTCTCACTGCACTCCTAAAATTTCATTAGACTCTCTCCATGGCTCTTTCTGCCAAAAATGCTTCACCTGGCCTGCTATACACCATCTCCCAGTTGTGAGTCCTCTTCTCTTTAATTAAATCAAAACTTACCAGAGGTTGGGGTTTTTTTGCCTCATCTGTCCTTCATCCTTGTTCCCTAGAATCTTCCCCTTTGGCAATGTCAGTCTCTACAGGGCTGCAGTTTTGCTCTGCTGTTCCCTACAGCGTTTTTACCTTGGCAGGTGTTGTAAGCACATCGTTTCTGTCCAATGTTAATTTTCCATTTTCCAAGGAAGCTTCTGATGCACGGTATTTTGAGTTCTAGCAGCTTCCTTAAATCCCTTGACGCTTTGCTTGGAGTTTGGAGATGTGACCATCTGGTCTTTTTAAATCCTAATTTCTTGAGCAGTCACCTCTCTTGACCAGCTATCGGTCACAGATTTCTGCCTTTAGAAAATTTTCCTTCTTCAGGTCCCTTCTCTTATGTTCATGGAAAATTGATGTCACTTAACACTCACAATACCATAGTGTGGAAGGTTTGAGAACAGGGAGCACTGTGGATCAGGCACAGCCCAGGTTTCTCCTGACCTATCAGACCAAGCCAGTCCTGAGCTAAGCTATCCCTAAAGGCAAAATGATAATTCTACTCATGGACTTGAAAAAAAACTTTAAAGTTTTTACTGACCTTGATGTCACCCTAATAAAAGTTTTAGATGAAATGTAACTGTTATTGCACGGCAAAGGGAAAATTGCTAGAGAGATGGGTAAAAGTTGTCCTCCTTAGTTCCCAGGGAAAAGGTGAAAGATCCACCTTCTCTTTTGTGTCTAAAAGTTAGATATCTGAATATGCCCCTGACAAACTCTCTGTAATTGATAATTGGACATTTACACCACTTCACTCTGTTAGGGGGTAGCCTGAACCAGGCACTTAAGATATGTTGGGTTAACTGGCCCCTGAAGTTTCCTGTTTCTTTCTGTTTCCAGAAGAAACCTTCAGCAATGAGGCTTAAGGGACTAAAGGTTGAGTGTCCAGTCTTGTGAGAGATGATTCTCAGCCCACAGCTTCTCCTTCTGACACTGCGGGTTGGAAATGACTTTGGTTCCCTGAGTTTACATGGGTGTAAGAGGAATCTGAGATGCTATCAGAGATCTCTCAGAGAGCCAACAGTGGCTTGTGAGTGAACTTTCAGTTCCTTCCTATATTTCATATGATCTTGTTTAGAACATCTCCCCAAATTTTGCTGTGAGCATAGATTTCAAAGAGGTCTAGAAAGCAAACCAAACTTCAGCCAAAGCCATGGTTTCTGGTCAAAGCCCATCCCCCTCCTGTTCCAAACACAGCTCCGTGCTAAGAAAAGGGCTCATGAGACTCAAGAGATGTTTCTAATTGCTCTCATTTCCAGAAAAGTTTTAATAGATTTTCACGTGATTAATTTCTTGGCACCTCTGTAACAATCTCCTTGTCACGCACTGTCTCTGTTCTCTACATTCACTTGTTTTTGACATATTAATTTCATTCTGGGCCCTTTCCAACGATAGCATCTCACAAAATGTTTGGTGGCCTGTTTTCAAAGGATTAATCTCTACACCCTCTCGTTCCTTCATAACATTCTTTAAACCTCTATTTCCCAACCTTCTCAAGAGTACTATCATTTACTTTGCCAGTTTCATGCAGCATCCCAGGTTGCCCAGGGAGGTGGTGGAGGTCCCATCCCTGGAGATAATCAAGGTCAGGCCTTGACAAGTCTCTGAGGAACCTGCTCTAGTTGAGGATGTCCCTGCTTTCTGCAAGGGGGTTGGACTAGATGACCTTAGGAGATCCCTTCCAGCCCAAACCATTCTGTGTTCTATGATCGTTTTATCTTACAAAAAGAGATGACAATTCTCAAGTCCAGCCTGATCAGATCTAAACATGTCTCTTGTGTGCATGTTGTAATGGTTTTGTTCTTGACTCGTACAGTACATTTAATCCCGTTCAGTTCGAAATCTCTGCAGAACAGACCTCTGATGAAGCAAAGTTTTTGGGTTTAATTTTCTTCTCCGAAACATTTGCCAAAGTCATCATAGGTGGCTTCCTTTGAAGAGGGAACTGGGCAGTGTTAAGTATCTGTTTTTTGTCCTCATCTCAACTGGTTGAGAGTCTGAACACATAAATATGTAAACAGCATACAGCCGAGAGCTGCCTAGTCCCATGCTAGCTCAAACATTATTTGTTGGGTTTGATGCATTTCTTCTCCTCTCTTCCCTCCACCCTCCTCAACCACAGAAAAACATCACTAAATAAATATTGACATGTACAGAAAGATGTTTAGGGAATATAGAACTGGGACACATGATGAGAAAGACGTTTTCTTACTCTGAAACCCTCTTCTTGCCAGGTCAAAACTTTGGTGACCCTGAGGTATAGATCTGAATCCCACTACTTCAACACAGCTGCTGACAAAGAAGCTTTGAAAGTCCAGCCCAGGCACGGAAAGCCTTCCCATGCAGCTGATGGCCGTGCTGACATTATCAGAGCATCCACCTGTTTCATCTTTTAATGGCTCCTCCGTCATTTAATAATCTGTATTCCAGTAGACATGTCATTAAAAGGCATTTATCCGGAGAAAAGTCTTCTTTCCAAGTACCCTGTTCTGCATTTGGTGATTTGGTATTCAAAGAGAGGACATTTTGCTAGGTGCTCTGCAAACGTAGAATGAGAGGTAGCTCTAATCTCCAGGTACATCTGATTCAGAGGTAGTGAATGATTAGTACTCACTGAAGGGAATGGGGAGAGAATCCGTCCTCTCAGTGCTGAGATGCTGAGAGACTGCCCTTGAAGCTCAGCTCATCTCTTCCTGAATCAGACATTGTCATAGGTGGGATTGCCGGGAGGTATCTGTTCCTCTCCATTGCTGATGAAGAGAGGCAACAGTAATCAGCTCAGACTTTTAGATGTAACTCACAGCCATCTCAAGATTCTACTCCAGACGGAGACACCTAAATATAGGTGTCTGCACATAACCTAGGAATCTAAGGCCTTTTCATAGTTGATGAAGATCCAGGACTTCATTCAGTAAGTGCCAAATAGTTATCTAACACAAATTCAGATGCACTATAGCGTCAAAAGGCATCTACGTGGGACTGACAGATGTGGTTCAGGACCTATGGGAGTTATGGTCTTTCTGGAACAGCAGTTGGAAAACAAATGTGATTTTCTTGGGAATGACAGGGTGTCTATACAGCTGGAGAGCTATATATGAACAACTCTATCAATTCCAGCACAGATAACAGCCCTGGGAGCCTGGAGGACCAAATGTGGCTGGTTTGATCAATGTACTCAAATGCTGCAGAGACTCCGTGTGTTCATGGCTATCTCCAAGGATCTCTGGTTGGCACTGTTATTGGCACCCTTGGCACCAGCAACGGATGTGTCCATGCTGCTTTGAGAGGGTTGGTTTCTGCACGGCCAGCTGGTCTTGCATCGCTGGAGTGTCCTCTCTCACGACCACGGGATCCTGTGCTGAAGAGTGTCTGGCACAGCAGTGAGGGGATCTGTGGCCGACAATGTGAGACATATGGGTATGACACAGGGAAGATGGAGCACATGCTCCGCTTCCAGCTGCTTTCAGCATGCCATAGCTTGGACTGCCAAAAATACACTCACTTCAGCTACTTGAAATCAAGATCTTGGGCTTTGAGCTCTTCAAGATCCATCTCACAGCTCACGTGGCTATCTAGCCTTGTTCTTCGAGCAATGAGCAGATCTGGGAGCACAGGATTCGTAGGTGGGGATATTTTTGAATCCGATGCACAGAGCCTTTGTTCCCAAGCAGATTTTTTGAGCTCTCTCATCAGCCGTGGCAGCATCAAACAGCACAGAGACCTGGACACGAGCAGCATTCTGGAGTTGTTATTTATGGAGCAGATGCAATTTGGGCTTCTGAGCAAACGAAAGCCCTTTTGTGCCCGGCACTGCCCCCGCTGATGGTGCAGCATCCGTAATTCAGAGAGTGATAGCTCTGCGGGTATTTTTAATGCCGGTTCATTTAAACAAACACATCTCCACATGGAGGGGTGCGAAGGTTTAAGTGATTCGAATCTCCTGAATAGTCATGAAAGCTATATCCAGCCCCAACAGCTCCTCCGAGTGCAAATTGCATGAATATATATGAAGCGACTTCTTTAAAAAACACTGGCCTCGAACGCTGCTTCCTTCAGTTCGTTTCACGTAGAAATGGAAATGGGGTTTTAAAGATGAAAATCGAGGCTTTTTTATGCTGCTGTAAATCAGGATCATTAATTAAATAAAAAAAAAGAGTCAAAGTCAGACCCTCGGGTTGTGACTCACCTGGATTCTGCTGCAAAGCATAAAAAGGAAGCGTGGGGATAAAAGGGTCTTTTTGTGTGTGTGTGAAAAGAAAAAAGAAAAGAGTCAAGACCCTAGAATTTAAGAAGCAGGTTGTTAAAACTGCTCGGTGAAAACGAGAAGAGAGCACTCCATTTCTAGGAAAAGTTGGGCACGTTTTAAAATGAAAATGTGTCCCTTAAAAAATTCTGCACTGATTTCCAAGCAAAGGTTTAGAAACATAAAATAGCTGGAAACTGCTGTAAAATCTTTTGTTTCAAGATGAATAGCATGCTCCATTCCGATAAAACCCGAGTGAGATGAGTCATTTTGGATGTGATCATAACCTGCAATGCATGGTTTGTTTTCACCTTTCAGTCAACTTATTATTATTAATTTTTTTTAATCTCTTGTCATTTATCTTGAGGAAAAAATGATGTCTTTTGTTATTTTGTAAATGTGAGCTCCAGATCCAGCCTCCTTTGGGAATTAGCTTTCTTCCTGGCTCTGGTGGTACAAGTGATTTTGTTGCAGTCTATGGGTGGAAGTGGCACCAAGGGGGTGCTGGTTGATGAAAAACTCAACATAAGCAGGCAAAGTTCACTTGCAGCCCAGAAAGCCCCAACCACATCCTGGGCTGCATGGAAAGAAGTGTGACCAGCAGGTTGAGGGAGGGGATTCTCCCTCTCTACTCTGCTCTGGTGAGACCCCACCTGGAGCACTGCATCCAGCTCTGGAGCCCCCAACACAAGAAGGACATCGAACTGTTGGAGCAGGACCAGAGAAGGCCATGAAGATGATCCAAGGGCTGGAGCACCTCCGCTATGGGGACAGGCTGAGAGAGTTGGGGTTGTTCAGCCTGGAGAAAAGAAGCCTCTGGGAAGACCTTACAGTGGCCTTTCAGTACCTGAAGGTGACCTACAAGAAAGCTGGAGAAGGGCTTTTTGCAAGAGCTTGTAGTGATAGGATGAAGAGAAATTACTTTAAGCTGTAAGAGGAGAGGTTTAAACTAGATATTAGGAAGAAATTCTTTCCAGTGAGGGTGATGAGACCCTGGCCCAGGTTACCCAGGGCAGCTGTTGATGCTCCATCCCTGGAAGTGTTCAAGGCCAGGTTGGACGGGGCCTTGAGCAACCTGGTCTGGTGGGAGGTGTCCCTCCCCACGGCAGGGGTGTTGGAATGAGATGATCTTTAAGGTTCCTTCCAAATCAAACCATTCTATGATTCTGTGATTCACAGGCAGGGATAGGGTGGGTGCTACATGGACCCTTGTGGCCAATCTCCTTCCTGGCCTGCTGTCACCCTGTGCATAGATAACTCTGTGTGCTGGCAATGAGGGATGCACAAACATCTGCCTGGGATCCGGCCAACACCACCAGACACATTTTCTAGCTAGAGTATTGGCGGGGTATGAAATATTGTCCCTGAGGGGAGAAACGAGAGCATGGACCAAACCTCCTGCTTGCCACAGTTATTTGGAAAATGTTTAATGGGCATTATTTTTCCCAACAGAGAAATTGCAGTGGTTGCTCTGGGCTGTGGTGGGAATATATATATGTACACACACACGTAGGTATTTATATATTTATACACATTTAATATCTTTAAAGGACACCTTGAATAGGAATATAACAGGCGTTTGAGAACAGAGACACAGCAAAAGGGAATAAATACACAAATTCTCCAGTTTCTGGACATATATCCCAGGATATGTGTGTGTCTGGTACAAACACATAGATATTACTTGGTGTGGATGGGGAAATTAGGTTGGGAAGAAGATATATTTCTCAAAATTTTGGTTTAGACAAGTTTTGTTGTTTGGGTATTATTATTGTTGTTGTTGTTATTGCTATTTCTATCCTGGTCCAGGACTAGAAGCATTTTAATGCCTTGACATCTTCCAACACAAAGAAAAAACCCCATAATAGCTCTTCCCTAGTTCTAGTGACAGACTTCCCCTTTCTTTTAGTAAAAATGGAGCAGGAGTAATGTATGAATGTCCTGGGAGCCCCTTGGTCCAGCAGCATCCTTCTGTACCCTGCCCAGGATCAGTGAGGGGTGCTGGGGAACAGGCCGAAGAGATCACAGGGAGGGATTTACTGGGATGTTCCCTTTGACAATTCTTTCCAGTCTTCAACTGGTGGGGAGAGCAGATAATTTTTTCTATAGTTTAAGCTCTCTAGTCCCACCTGCTCCCCCTCACAGCATCCACTGCCCACAGCAGGCAGGGCACGGCTGGTGGTGTCTTCTCAGACAGACACTCCCGTCAAAAGGCTGTTGCCTTGACCACTGGCACCAGCAGTAATAGAGTCTGGGATGCTCTTGCACAGAAATTCGGAGAGGAATGAAATCCAAAATCCCTTCAGCACCTGCTGCTTAGATCCCTTCATCCCTGGCAAAGATCTCTGCCTGGCAGAGATTTCTGCAAAAAGGCCTGAAATTGGGAAAACAGAGGCGTAGAGGGAGCTAGACACTCCTCACCCGTCCTGAGACCTGAGAAATCAGTCAGATTTTGAGGTAGATCATCACGATCTGACCCAGGGCAAAACTCCACAGTGTGCTTCTGATAAGGGTGATCTCTGCTCTAAGGGCAGAAGCTGAATAAATCATCATCAGTAAGAATTTCTTAGTTGCTCTCATCCTCAAAACATTCCTCCCCCCTTCCCCTGCTAGAGAAGAAGCATCCAGTCATTGGTCTAGCAGGCAAGGCAAGGAAAAAAATGAATGAAAAGCCTTGAAAGCCAGCTCACAAACATGCCTTATAAGGGTGTCTTTATTTAAGCGGATGGGGTAAGGGAGTTGGAATCACTTTTTGAGGATGAAGAATTCACCCGGGAGGCTGCCATGAAGGCTCACAACAGTCCCCAGCACAATGCCGGGGTCTGTGATACCCTCCCTGCGGGAGCACCTCAAAAAGAGGGGGGGGGAAAAAAGAAAGCTGCTTTTAAAAAGTTGTGCCATGGGATTTATGGCATTCCAGCATTTAGTCTGGTGTGAAACAGATCTTGTTTTCCTACAGTTGCAGTCAATAGAGGAGGGCTGTAGGCTGAGAGTGACAGACGCACTGTGTTCCTGAGGATTGTTGCAAGAGGAAAAACCACAACCCAATCGTCAAGCTTGTTGTTACAGGGATGCACAAGCACAGGCAGCATTTGCAAGGACCCCGCTCCAACCTGTGGGTTGCATGTTCAGTTGCTATTGTACCATTTAAAAATTCAGTCAGTCACGCCAGGAAAAAATGCTCATGCTTAATAGGATTAAAAGCAACAGCAAGAACAGTATTTTGGATTTTGAATTACCTGGATTTTGCAGCTGAATTTATACGGTACTTGAATCATCTACCTGCAAATCTTAAGATGTATGGCCTTCTGACTTTTAGAAAAACAGAATTGAGAGACATTGCAGGAATTTTCATAGATTCATCAAAAGATTTGGGTGGGCAGGGACCTTTCAAAGGTGTCTCATCCAACCCCCCTGCAGGGAGCAGGGCCATCTGCAACTAGAGCAGGTTGCTCAGAGCCTCCAACGACCTCCCCTGCAATGGGACCAGGGATGGGGCAGCGACCACCTCTCGGGGCAACCTGGGCCAGGCTCTCCCCACCCTCAGCACCAACAATCTCTTCCTTCTCTCTAGTCTACATTTCCCTCTTTCAGTTTCAAACCATCCCCCCTTATCCCTACTCAAAAGTTTAGTCCAAGAAAATACCCATTAAAGAGAGTGAAAGTCTGAGGTGTGCAATAGACCAGTGCTGGCATTTTCAAAGCTCAGTATTTAGATCTTGCATCACTCCCACCCTTCACATCTCCGAAAATTAAAAAATAAAAATAGGACTTATTTATTTCTGCAAACAATCTGTCTTCATGGATTTTCCCTTATTTTCTTCTGAGTATTCCATTAAGTATAGATAAATAAATAAAGCTTGATCAGTTGTCTGGGGACACCCAAGCCAAGCTTTCAACAATTCTGTACCAGAGCTGATAAAGTTCTTGTTTGTAAAATCTGTAATTTTGGCTTTGTCTGAAACATTCACACCCCTTCAATCTGCCGCTTCATTTACATACAAATCCCCATTATTTAGCTGTACCTGAGACACTTTGATGAATTCCTTCTGCTTTCATCTTGGTTTTTAATTCTCGGTGGCACCCTGTCTGAGCCATGCTCTGCTTTTCTCTCCAGTGACTCCCGGAGATCTTGTCCATCCTTTCCAAACACATGTGGGGTGGAGGGAGGCTCTGCAGACCTGTGTGGAGGGTCACCAGGGCAAGCCCCAGCAGGATGATTGAAAGCCTTACTGAACTAAACTGATTCTTGAGCACAGTTAGAGATGAAAGAAAAGAGAATGAGAAAGCAAGACCATGAGCTGGTTTTTTTGGTTAAATCTTTGTTTTCCTCAGTCTCGAAAGAAGAGCATCTCTTCTTGCTCACACATGGCAGCTTGCTCACCCACACAGTGCTTGGTCTCCCGCGCCTGGCTGAGGTACGTGCAACATGGACAGCATCTTGGCACGGCCTCCGAGCAAGGAGATGTGTTTAAAGTTACGGGAAATCAGCACCCCAAATACTCTGATTTTCATTTACACTGCAGAGCTTGTTCGCATCAACCTACAAACCCCCAGAGTCCCTCCACGGGAATGAATGTGCAATGTCAGAGGCAACAGCTACTGCTCAGAGCCTCCCCTTCATCAATTGCTGGACGTTTTGGATTGAGCACAGGTACAGGGAGTTTCTTTACAACACTTTCCATTGCGAGCTGCTGGACCCCAGCTGGGTGCACCATTCCTGCTGCTGCAGCTCCTAATTCTTATACTCCCCTGTGGTTTCAGGCTAGTGCAATTAGCTCAGAAATCTTTACTGCATGGGACACTGCATGCATCGGAGGGGTGTTGGTTTTGGCTCGCGCTGCCAGGCTCGTCATGTCCAGAGCATTCGTTGTGAGGGGCACCCTGACCACGTGTACTGCAGATCCAAGTTCTGAGTTGAAAATTGGCATCAGCACACAGGAGCGCCAGTGACTCTCAGATTGTTTGTTGGAGATGTGTAAAGGAGCAAAAGAGCAGGAGAGATGAAGACAGCTTGAGAGATGACAGGGAACAAAGTTGAGGAAGGAGCCGTCGTGCTGCTGGCTGGCTCGTTGCCTTCACAACTAAATGAACCTTTGAGTTAAAGCTCTGCACCTCTTCTCCATGGCCCGATTTTTGGGAGGCAGGCTCCGCCTGTAGTCGCAGTGGTGGATATGGGATGTATCTCCATCAAAGACAGCAGGATGGCCTCATATGCACAGCGACATGAGGCTGGGCTAAATCTGTATGGTTCTACCGTAAACACAACCAGAGTTTGGTCCCAGGTGCTTTCTGTCACAGACACACGAACTCTATATTCAGTGTCCAAATTTCCCCGTGCCCTGATGTAAGCGGTCATGAAAATGAAGTGTGTCTGGAACAGCTGGAGCTGGAGAGTGAAATTATCAACCGGCACCTCGCAGCAAAAATCCAGTGTCTTGAAAGTAGCCACGTTTCTGCTGCGCTGTGAAACACAGAGGAGAGCCTGTGCTTCTCCTGTCTTAGCTTGACTCCCCATCTCCCACTGCTCAGCCTCACCATAAAGAAACTGCTAAATCCTGGCAGAGATCATGCAATCCTGGCATTGTCTCTGGAAAGGTATTTGTTTAGATTAAGTCTTTTAAAAATAGTGGTGGCAAAGGAATATGCGTTAAACGAGGAAAATCTTAATTGACCTCACCAAAGCACGAGCTGAATTCCTTAGCAGATGTGGCTGTGTATATAGAATGGAAATAAGTATATAATGTTTACTGTACCATAAGAAAATGAATATAGCAGAGTAATGAAAGCAATTAGTCTTGTATTATCCTAGCTAGTGAATTTTAGAGTGTGCAGAGAGGAGATAATGCACTATTTGAGCATCAAGTGTCCTTATGAGACATCAGTGAAGTGAAGCTTTGATGAACCCATCATTTTGTTCAGTATTTGTGAATTCTAGAAGTGATGCATTGGGTGGGCTTAATGCTGCCGTCAAGGTCGGAGCGATAGGAATGTCATCTTAACCAGCGCAATGAGGTCTCACTAAGTGTATCGTACAGGATGCAAGGCTGCATCGGTAATAAATTAGTATGCAAATAGGGGTAGTTTTAGGAGATAAAAGGGCATATTCAAGGGGTGTGCTCCGAGAGCTGTTCTCCCAAGATAAGGTCACCGACAACCACCATGTTCTTTTGCTGTCAAATCAGCCTGTAACAGAAGTTATGAAAGATTTTTTCTGTCAGAATACTCAAGTGCTCCAGCGTACTGCAGGTACTGAGCTTCTGTCCTGTCTGCACTTTCTTTATGGTTTTTCATAGAATCATAGAATCAGTGAGGTTGGAAAAGACCCTTGGGATCGTCGAGTCCAACCGTCAACCCTACTCTGCAAAGTTCACCCCTAAACCATCTCCCCCAACACCACAACTAAACGCCCTTTAAACAAGTCCAGGGATGGGGATTCAACCCCTCCCTGGGCAGCCTATTCCAGCAGCTGACTACTCTTGCTGTGAAAAAAGAATTATTCCAGCAGGCCAAATAATTTTCATGTAACTATCGAGAAAAAATGGTATTTAACTGGCTTGTGTTTTCTACCAGCCATGGAACTGGTTACACTCCAGCATTGAACCGTGCTCTCGTATTTAAGGATTTTCGTGCAGTTCTATTTCTTCAGTCAAAAAAACCACTGTAAGAATAACAACAAAAGCCTCCACCCTCATTCCTAAACAAAGAACTTGGCTTGTTGCATCTCCTTTGTTCGTCTCTCCTGCAAATGAAAGTCCAAACGAGCTGCAGTGATGAGATTTCCAGCTCTGCGCAATCAAAAGGCACGGATCTCATTTGCAGGCTGTCAGTCACAAAGCCCAAATCTTTTCAAGGCTTCACAGCAGTGCTAACAAGTGGAGGAGGGCAAACCAGGAAAGGCAACATTTTCTTGTGAAAAAAACAATCCCAAATACCCTCCGATACGGAGCAACTTGAGCCAATGCTCCCAGGGTAGGGAACCTATTTTGAATTGCTCCCTAAAGCATTTAGTCTTGCCTTTGATCATTCCTGTGTCGAGCTACAGTTAGGAAATAGGACTAATAAAAAGGCAAGATAATGTTGAAAATTAATGACTAAAGAAACTAAAGAAAGTCGGGGGTTTTCAAACAAGAATGGGACCCTTTTCATCTGACGTGAGATTTAATCTACGGCACTTGCCCCATCACTGGTTAAAACCTGAGCTCTGTGCTGCTGGGACAGATCCCTTCCTAGAAACATCTCCGTCACTTCTGTGCCTTTCCCCAGAGCTTAGGTGACTGCTAGGACTAAGTGCATGACCTTAGGTCTCAGACAGTTAGGGCAGGTGAATGCCATTCTCTGCAGGTATCATTAATTCCACTTCTAATGAAGCTGTTTCTCATTTTCTAGAACATCAAAGCTTCTCTACATGACAATCTTATATACTTTCACTTTTCTTTTTCCTCCAATACATCTGCTAAGTGAGGAAAGGGTAACGACATTGAGAATTTGGTATAGGAAAATTTTATTTTCCTGCTTTATTTTGGGATTTCCTTGTCAGAATTCTACCTGCAACCAAGCAGCCTGACTGGAAGCAAACCCTATTTCATTTTTGCTTTAAATGGGCAAACGAGTTATATTTATTTCCAAACTTTTTAACAAGCTAATTAAGTTTTGGAGAAAGTCCAAGTTGTTTCTTTATATTATTCAAAAGATGAGTGCCAGTCTTTAAGTTCTTTGTTTTAAAATCTAACACCATGCTGCCAACATCATTGTTACCTTGGAGTGGGTTTCGCTGTTATTCCCCACAGCTGCAAAAGAACATTATAGATATGAAATTGTTCTGGGCAGGAGCTGGGAAAGAAAGGCTGGCAAGGAATGTAAATGAACTTTTCAATTGATGTTGAGTTTGCCATTACTCTGGCATAAAATGAGTGTTAAACCACCCGTAGTAGAGGATTTACACCATGAGGTTGCTTTGTGTTCACAGTCCTGAATTCAATGGAGGTAGAATAACACCAATATAAGCACCATAAGGACACCAACAAAAAGAAGCAAAATCTGGCTCCTCAGAAGCACTTCTTAAACAAGTTGGAGCCCTGAGTCATGGCTATGTGCAGTAAGCAAGGAGAGCAAAGGGAGCAGTGTCGTCCTTGATAGGAGCTATTGCTCATGGGCCTGTGATGGTGGGAAACCACTGCCTGGGGTGAGGCAAAGGCTTCTCTCTGAAGACATATAATGTGGTTTTCTAATCCTCCCTCTGAGGTGTTAGTGGGACTTTCCAAGAACGCTCCTTTTTTGGGGTTTTGGAGAATGGTTTCTAGATGGGTGGTCCCTTGGGTATGAAGACGTCAAGGACTCCCTACTCTCACACTCCAGCTCTTTGACTTGGCAGAGGTGGATGTTGCAGAGCAGATGCTCTTCTGACTCATACAGGTGTAAATAAGGCTTTCCTCCAAGGAAAGCTGCACATTACACCTCCTCGCCTTGCCGGAGCTGGTGGAGTCACTGCTGATTCACACTGGGAAAATTTGGCTCCGTGACTCCAACCACCGGACCACACAGTTCACTCCCTTCCCCTCTCCATAATTCATACACTGTAACACGCTTGTAAGGATTATATATGTTTTCAGCAGATGTTCCCCAAGGCGGGATGATGAATACGCATCCAGGGCACTGCATTACGCAACCAGTGCCAGCAGAGCAATGGTCTGGTGGCCTGTGGGAAACAGCAACGCACAGACCATCGAAACCCATCACTGCTGATAAAGATTTAGTGTTCAGAAAATATGCTGAGGCTGGGTGAAGGCCTGGTTATCAGTGTTGTATTGACACTGATGTGATCGGCCAGGTGCAATACCGACTCCCTATTATCTCAGCAGTGAACTGTTCCTGGCAGAGGAC